>BPLR01015882.1:0-17124 GCA_021605095.1 Caerostris extrusa
GGTGGTAGTAGTAGTGGTGGTTGTTCGGAATCCAAGTTAAACTGTAGGTCTCTGTCTAATTAACCTGAAGTGTGCAGAAAATGATTGTAGAGCGACAAATTAAACAAAACTATTATGATAAAATAACAAAAAGGTACAGATGTCATAAAGTCATCTCTAAAAGAAAAGGATTGTTTGAAAAAAGAATTTTATTTGCGTGTTTTGTGTGTGTAAATTGGAAAAGATTGCTAAGAATAATGTTGTTCTGGCTTAAATCTCTTATTAACAGAAATTTAAAAAAAAATAATAATAATAATGGAAATTAGCTTGCAATTAAAAAAAAATTAATAATTCGTAGTTTTATGTTCCTCTGAACATTTTTTTACTTATTTTGATTACTTTTAAATTATTTCATTTTTATATATAAAGAAAGTGTCACCCCGAACTTCAAAGCATTGCAATTAAAAAATGTTTTATTTGAAATAATTAATTTATACAGAATTTTTATTTGAATTTCATGAGACATGTTTTTATTTTCCTAATCAATAACAGTTTTTCTTGCCACTAAAACAATACTTAAATCAAGCATTTAATACAGTTAATCAAGCATGTTTTATGATTAAGTGATTTACTCGCATAGTAATAACTGCATTGAGTGTTGCTTTGAGTCGCGCAGGCAGTGAAGAACAACCAGATTATCCCATTTTCTTAAATAACACAATCATCACAGTGATTAAAAGGTAGCGCACGACATTTCACTGCATTCTTAATTTATGCAGTTCACTCACTGACAAGCTTTTCATTTTCAAATTTTTGTAGAAAAATTAATACATAAGCATATTATTTTAACAAACATGTCATGGTGTCAGATTGCATTAAACGAAATCTTCAATCAGTTTATCTAGGGAATTTTTTTTTAATGTTTTAATTCTAATAAAACATTTTTATTTGTTATGAACAACAAATTCTAATTTGTTTCATAAATAAGTAAATACAATTTATAATCTTCTTGAAAAAATATCTTATTGAAGTAAAAATGGATTAGTTATATATATTTAATTGCGACACTGTCGTGAAACAATTGATTATTTTTAAATTTTTTAATTACATTTTTTTTTAATTTTAAAACTTTTTTTTTTTTTTTTTTTTCATTTTCAAATGTTTCATAAATATATTTTATATTTAAATATAAGCAAATACTTTTATTTTTTTCTCGCATTCTTTGTTCATGATATTTGGGAAATTATATGCTAAAAATCATTATTTTTATTCACGCTATTTCTCTCAGAAAAATAACTAAAGTTTTCTTTTTTTAATAGCTAAAAATAAATGAATTATCTAAACCGTTAAGTAGTTTACAGTATTTTATGAATATGATGAGATTATCATTTTTTTTTTTCATTATCAAAACTTAATGAAAAAAAAAATTTTTTTGGTAGAAATAAATTTTTAACAATTTTAAAAACAGTTGTGTTAAATTAACAATTTTACACAATTCAACAATTATCTATAATGTCTGGTATAAATTGATAGTTCGTGCATTGAAAGATTTTTACTCAAAGTTTACAATTCAGATATTCCTAAAGCGAATAAAAAAAAAAAATACAATGCACAAGAATTCATTTCGATTCCTGTTTAAGAATTCAAATAAAAGATCATAAAAAGCCTAAAATTTAAATCAAACAAGTATTCCGTTCATTATGATATAAAGTTTACATAAAATGCATAGACCGTCAACTGTACTTAATGAACTTTATTTTCTTTAAAAAAAAAAAAAAAAGCGACGAGCCAGAAAGACTACCCACTTTGTGTTACGTATTGTAATGCAATCTGTGTAAGAGGCCCGCCCACTGAGCCCAAGCAGCTTTCTGCTGAATCAGCTCTACTCCGTACAGCCAACAGTTCCAAATGAAGACAAAACAAAGACCGTGAACATGGAGAAGACCGGCGATTATACCATCATCAGAAAGGCGCAATGTTTCCGTCACGCCTCCATTATTCGAGAAAATAGCATAAATTAACAACTTAATTCTTCGGAATGGGCAATGAATGATAAGAAATCACATAAAATAATGACGAGCCATGGAGGGAGACCACCTACTTCGCATATCTAGTGCTGTGTCTGTGCAAGTGGGAAGGAAGACGTCCCGCCCACTGTTGGCCGGCAGAGTTTAGATAGAAGGCTCTTTGGAAGCACTTCTGCTGAATAATCTAAAATATTCAGAAATAATGGAGCTTCAAAAATATGAGGAAGGGAGTGAGCGATTCGTCATCCGCAAGGATAAATCTGTTTTCGTCATACCATAAATTAATATCTTAAAGGTTAGTTAATTATTTTGGCGGAAAGTTGTAAAGAATGAATTTTAGGTATCATGATAAGTTTCTGAAATGTGTCTTAAATTAAAATTTTTGTCAACTCTTTAAATTTATTAAGAAATTGACATTTTCGCAAACTTTCAAAATTTGTGATTCTTTTTCAGCCTGTGTAAAAGGGCTTTCTAAGAAATGAAAAATATCTTGGTTTCAACTGTCTTAAATTTTCGAAAGGGTAAACATTTAATTAAAGCTATAAATTGACAAATATTTAATCTGAAAATTGGCAAATAAAATCGAATAAGTGATTTCTTCTAAATTTCACACATGCGTTATATTTTATACAAAATGAATTTTTAAAAGTGGGCTTAAAAAGTGATTTAGCTGAAGTAGCGTTAGAACATATTTTAAAAAAGACATTGCAGTGTTTTAAAATGCTTAATCTAACCAGGAGAGGCTTAAAAATAGAGCACTGGGTTCCGAGCTGAAGAACCATGTTTTAAACCTGTCCAACGGAGTCGAATCGAGATTGGACATGATAAATATATCAAACAGCCTTCAGATTCACCGAAGGTGGAGAAAGGAGCGTACAACCGTTCCTTTAAGAATGCTTTCCTTGAAATTACGGGTGCTTTACTGCAATAAAATCCCGAGATACACTCTGGTTTGCATTGAATCTGCTACGCTCTTCTAGTGATGAATGACCTAATGTCCGGCATTCAAGAACATTAGTTGTTAATAATTTTACAACATCTATGCATAAAATTTGTCTATGTTTTATTATAACTAAATTAAGAATATGAGTGCCACCGAGGGGTGCTTTGTTCCTTTGTAGTTGCTTTGTTGAAACAACCAAATGATGTCGAAAGATGCCAAAGTTTGTGGGGATGGACGTAATGCATCTGAATATGGGAGAGGCCAGAAACATGTTAAGAATAAAAGTAAAAAAGATTGAGTACGTTATTTAAACGATTGAAAGTAAATTTTTAGGAATCGTGATATATTTGCAATGATTAGAATAATGGGATTCATTATAAAATCTAAAAATTAAAAAAAAAAAAATAAATAAAAGATTTAAAACATACACTCGCTCTGTCGAGAATTTGGCAGAAAAATCAATTGATCAGTGATAAAACTACATTTTTATATGATACATTAATGACTTTAAGGCGATAAAGCAAAGCTATGAGTATATTACTAAGGAATTATTTTTTTTTTTTTTTTTTTTTTTTTTTTTTTTTTTTTTTTTTTTTTTTACATAGGGTACTCCTAAATATACATAAATTCATCACAGGCTACAAAACTACAATTGAAATATAGCCTAACATGAAATCGATAATTTCCTCAATTTTCCTTATTTCAGACAACCGACTTAATATGCAAATTACAAAAAAACACAGTTGAAAATGAAAATTGTTTCTCAGATATTATAGGATAGGATAATGCAATTTTCACGTGCTCATTCTTGTTATTTACATGAATAAACAAAAATCCACGAAGAAAATGCAATTTTGAACACATTGACCGTATATTTCCACGTATGAGAATTTTTAGAAAAATCTAAGTGACGAAAGGGGATGGTTTAATGCGTAACATTTTTATTTCTTTAGTTTATATTTCTTAAATTTATTTAAAAAAATTAATGAATTGAGTTTATAAGTTTTATATAAATCAGTTGCTTTATTTTCAAAACTGTTTATAGCGCTTCGCAAAACGAAAAATCTGATGTTGGTGAAAGTTGCGCCTTACTGACGAAAGAGTACCAAAAAGTACACAGAAATAATAATGGAATGCCGTAAATAACGAGCACATAAAAATAAATATGGAAAAAGAAAATGACTTTAATCTTTTAATTCCTTTTTTGAAGTTTTTGTTGTTACAACACCACAACTGAATGGAAACAATGTGTTAGCTACAGATAAGGTTAATCAAATTACAACTGTAGTCGTTTATGTTTTTAATTTAATGACAGGAAAATATTCGACCCATTTTATCTGCATGGCAACACGTTCGCCTTTTTGATGGCATGTTTGAGCATTACAGGAAAACTGTTTTTTTTTTTTTTTTTTTTTTCCAGCTTCTCTACGGGTTTCGAACTACTTTGGATCAATTATTTGAAAAGAAAAAAAATTCATTTATAATACAAAGAACTAGCACTTAAATTAAGTAAATGCTGTTGTGAGGAAAAAGAAAAGAGTTCGCAAAACGTCGATCTCATCATCTCTCGATAAACGCATATTTTTTTTTAAATCCTGGTTATAAAATGTCCCGCTTGTATCAAAACTATTCGCACAGCAAATAATCAGTCAGACAAAGACAATATACTAAGTATAACGAAACGAGAATTTATATACGCAGCTGAAAAATTAAAAAGAAAAAACAAAGTGAATCACTATTCCGAACACTCATTTAGATGTTTACAATTTCAATCGTTGCACATTGCCCAGTTGTTGGTAACTTTCGCGAAGAGACGCCAAATCAATAGACAAAACATCTGCGATGAGTGCAGTGATTTACTGGTGGCAACTGGCGTACCGTTTACGGAATATCAGAAATCATCATGGTTTTCCTTCATAAACAATTGCGAGGCAGATGTTTATGAAGGGATCATGGGAAAAAGCATTTGCTAACAGTCCACTTCAGATCAACTTATAGGTCTCCTTCAGTGGAGTTGTTATTTTTTCTGAATCAGTGATCACGCAAAGCAATCTGCTTGGATGGGGTCTGCAGGTGCTCACTCTAGAAATAAATTTTAAAAAAAAAAAAACTCTAGAATTTTTTTGATGCCATTTGGAGGCCTGTTGGCAGTTTACTGACTGACTGCTTTACACATTACTGACACATTACACATTTTTACAGACGAAAATGTAATATTTTCGTCTGTAAAAATGTAGAAAACACTGAATAAAACTTTTTCTAATATTTAAATGCTTATATTTTTACTAAACTCGTTCTAAGAGTGTTTTCTATTTTAAGCTTTCATTAAAATCTGAAATCCTTTCAAACAGATTACCAGTTACATTTTTTAATAATAAAATGGACAAGTAATGAGACAGATCGCAAAAAAAGGCATCAGCCTTCCCTGTTTTAAAGAATATCATATTAAATGCAATATTAATTGTATTAGGTCAGATTTGTTAAACAATCAAATAAACATCATACAATTCAAAGGCATAAATTACAGTCATCAAAGAAGCATGAGCATACCTTTTCGATGAACATCGGTGAGCCTTGCATTCCAATTTTGTATGCCACGAACAGTCCATTGACGGCGTTGGAGCGTTTATGAGCGGTAAAAAACAGAGACAGTCAATTTAGACTGTCTACGATGTGAGACACTCTACACACGCTGTCGCAGTGTCCACCGAGTCGCCTCGTCTCTGAAAAAAAAAAACGAAGCAACGGAGTTGGATTAGCTGAATAATTACTTTTAATAATAAATAATAATGCTTTTGTTGGAATAAACTTTTAATCTAGTAATCGTAAAGTTCATAAAATCTAGTTATTAAAAATTATATCAATCTTCATAAAATTTTTACTCCTAATAAAACTTGATAAAATCCAGTTTTATCCTAGTTTTAATACATTTTCTATGACAGAATTAAATTCTTTCAAATGTTTTAGAGATAATGAAATTAGAAAAGTACCAAAAAAGTATAATTTTTAGTAATTTGCAGTTTAAATATTTTCAAGAATTTTTATTGACATGCTGGAGAAGAGAATCTTTTTCACAGTATTAAAAAAGCGTTTAAAATTCATCTCAATGCATTGAGATGGGGCATGGTTATGACTCCTAATAAGAAATTTAGAAGCTGGTTTTTGAATGCTGCTGGTAGCAGAATTTGCTGTTTTCTTTTCTTAAATTATTGAAGAGCAAAAGAGTTCTGTTTCATTGTAATAAAAAATAACATCAGGAAAATAAAAATAGAAAGTGTAGTTTGCTACTTAAATAAAATAAACTTTCATTATCAGGTTTCATAAAAGTTCTGCTCATTTTTTGGAATGAAATGAAACCGAAAACTTTTCCAAAAAATGTTTTTACTCAATCACCAAGCAGCGGCGTTAGGTTATTACGTTAAAATATTCTCAATTTTAGTTCACATTCCTCAGAGGACTCAGTTTTAATCATTTTCACAATGTTAAAAAAAACGTTTAAAATTCACCACATCGCATTGAGGTGAGATTTCATTTGTCGCTCTACGGTCATCTTGTGCACACACGCTTGTAAACAGACTGGGACCTACAGTTTAAAATGGATTCCGACCCACTACAAACATCCATGCCCCGCTGGTACTCGAACCCGAAACCTGTAGTACCGAGCGCTAGCCACTCGACCATCAGGCCCCTCATTGAGGTGAGGAGTGATTATCATGACTTATCCTGATTACCAAACAGTTGGTTCAATCAACAGAATTTGCTATTCAAACAGAATTCTTTCTCAAATAACTCAGAAGTCAAGAAGTTTTATTCATTGCAATAAAAAAAAAAAAAAAAAAAAAATGACTAAGAAAATAAAAATAGGGATTGTAGTTTGCTACTGAGTTAAAATAACATAAATAATAATGAAATAAAAATCGTGGATCCACAATGAACGTTGATCTTATAGAAGTTATTGTTTATTACGAACGAAAAAGGATTTAATGCATTATAAATGTAGTATATGTATATTTTTGCATTGTCTTGAACTATTCTATAGTACCTGTTCATTTGGTACTGTTATTTTTTTTATAGGATATACGTATTTTATTTAAGCAACTTGACATTACAAAGATATATCTTAAGAGAATGCAAATAATTTGCCTTTCAAGTAGTAAAAAATATTTTGTTTTGCAAAGAAATGTTTTTATAGATGCACGAGTTCGATAAAAGTCATTGAACATATTTCACATATTCTTCTAAATTCATTAGTAAAAATCATACGCATAAAATTGGGAATCTATACTAAAAATCCGACTCAGGAGTCGGAGGTTTTTAAAAAAATTTTTTTACAAAAGACTAAGATATCAGCGGACAGCCAAATTTTTCTGGGAAATGGCGAAGAAATGTGAAAGAAATTCTTATGAAACTTATAACCAGATTCTAATTTCCAGATTAAATAATTTCCTCCACCATTATTTATCGATGTTTTAACATTAGCATCACTTTCACTGAAGATTCTGGTTAAAAGCAACTCAACGAGAGTATTGCATGAAACGAGTAGGAACGGAACAGAACAGAACACCTTACTTTATCATAAACACAATGATAAAAAACCCCGGATAGAAACAAAATTGATAAGAAATATAAGCTTAATGTAAAATTGATGAATTATTGACATTCCTTATGATTTATTAACACCTGCGTACACTAACAATTAGTGTAGTTGCCTTTGTGTGAGAGACCGTGGCGGTGAAGCATGAAAAAGATAAAAGAGTTGCTATATTTACATAATATTTTACTTTCAAAACACCAAATAAATTGCTTTTTTTAACATAAAAGATAATAGAATCTCATTAATGAATGTTTCCGTTTCTGTAAATTTTAAAGCTGAAAATGAAATGACTTTTCTTTCAATTTCAGAAAATATTATTACCTTGGTAAATAATTCACGAAAAGGTATTGATTCACATCTGGTAATTGTGAAATTCAATAAAATAATATTTCTTTAAAAGTATACGAAATCGTGAATGTATGCTATTAGTCATAGAACACACCTATCAATTGGTTTTCGATAAAAAAAAAAAAAATCAATCAATTGCCCCAAACCTCACAATTCTTTGAGTACACTAAATGAATTATTAAATGTTTTCTACTATGCATTGAAAAAATTTGAAAGGGTGTTGAATTAAAGTGAATTTAATTAAAAGTGATTGCTTTTTTGCTGCATTACGAGCTGTTAAAGCATGCAATATCATTTTATCTCTTTTTTTTTTTTTCTAACAAAACATTTTAATTTAAAACTATTTATTGTTAGCTTACATTAGAAAAATTGAATTCATAATAATTTTAATATTTTTTATGATTCATGTAATGTTTGTAAACTTGCATAACATAAAAACCAATAATACATAATCAATATATAAATTCTATTAAAAACTAAGATGTATATTTTAGTATTAAATCTGGTTATTAATTTACTTATTTATGAAGAAATAAATATAAAAATATTTTTATATTTGAAATTAGACGCACGAGATCATACTATTTTTTTCCTTCGTACAGAGATGAAAGGTAGAGTCTCAATTGAATTTCCATGTAGTTGTACCAAAGCAAAAGCTGATTTCACTTCTCTTTTATAGGATCATCAATAGCGAACAGAATATAATTTTCAACCACTAAAAATATTTCAATTTTTATTTTGAGCAAGTATATAACATTTAAACTTTTATATAAACCTCATTTGAGATGATGCTACTCTTATGAACCTAACTGCATTGTTCTGAACTGGGTACAGCGTAGCATTCGTTACGACCATAACTGTATATGTGATAGGTCCTGTTATTTATTTTTTGTCACATCACTTGTTGCTATTGCTCTCTGCATCAATGACAAATGAAAAAGCAACTAAAGCCGAATTAATAGCACATGGTCTGTTACGGAATTGTTATCTTGAAATACGAATGAAAATTAAATACGGGAAGAATATTACTATGAAAAATAATCTCACATGATTTAAGATTTACGTATTCGACAGATCACTCCTAATAACCAGTTTGGGCAGTTTGCTGAAATATGGAATTTTACTTGGGGTAGAGAACATTAAACTCCAGAAAAGTATAGCGAAATGAGCTGGAAAAATGAATATTTATTGACTAACTTTAATTTTCTCTTAAAACTGCATTTCGAAAATTTTAAACAGTGCTTTAGGGAAAATTATTTTTGAAGACATATTCTGAATTAAAAAGAGAAGAAATTGGCACGAAATATTGACAATTTTGTAAATTTAATCGCAAAAAAAGACTTACTTTTGATTATCTTGTTATTGTTAATGTTCGAAAGTGCTGTTTTATTTGTTGTAATCTCCTGTCAGATATAATTGATTTCTCAGATCAAGTTCTTGTCATCAACATATACGATATAGCAATAAATATTGGCGTAGAAGCATTTCAGAAATAAAATTTTGGAAGAATAGGAATAAAATTTGGCTTAAAGGATATTTAAGGAATAAAATTTGACGTAATGATTGTTTGCTTACTAATGTTGGCTAAGAGCAAATTTTTTTTAAATTTTTGCGAAGTAGTTTTTACAACGACACCAAACTTAGGCACCAATTTTGCTGGTTTACTTGGCATCCTAGTAATGTAGTTATTTTGGACTAATATCCTTCGCTCATTATTATGTTTAATTGGCATCCTGGAGAAGTAATTGTCAAAAAGGTTCTAGATTTTTCTATTTAGTCTAAAAATTCTAGATTTTTACTAGATATTTATTGTTTTCAAAACAAATATGTTTATAACTTTGAGAAGGTAATGTTTGCAGATTAAAGATGAATTCTTTTAGGTAAAAGCAAATAAAAAAAATTAGACTAAATTTTCTTTGGTATTTTTCATAAACGACTTCAAGTGAATTTTAATTTTCTTTAAAGTAACTGGAATTAATAGAAACATAATAGATTAACATTTATTGAATAATATAAAAAAAACCAAATTACAAGGCTAAGAATAGTGAATATGATAAATAATCGAATGGAAATTTTAAACGTTAGAAGAATGAACTACAAGAATTATTCAATATATTTGAAATTAATAAAAATTTAAATAACTATATCGTTATTAAAAAGGAAAAGAGTTTATAAAATACTTTATTAAAGTATTTGCGGGATTTGTTAGGAGAAAAAAATTTTAAAATATTGATTCATTATTAAATTAATTATTGTATCGAAGTGAATCACTTGTAAATTAATTTCAAATCAAATTTTTCAAAATTTCTCCAATCAATAATTCTATAATAGCTTGAAATTCTCCTCTATTTTTTATTTTATTGTTATTTAACTTCTTCATCAATTCAATTTAGCACAAATTTGTTATTTAAATTATCATATTAAAGAAAATTCTTAATAATTATTCTTTTGTTTAATTCTTCACTAAAAAATTAAAAAGTATTTGTACCAAATTTTTCTAAAATACTTAGTTAAAACAAATTTTAATTAGTTCGCAATCAAACAAAAACTTCTTCACTTTCTTCAATTAGCAATAAATATCCAATGTGGAAAAGGAAGCTGCTCCTTTTGCACCGTCCAACTGATATGGGTCGGAGTATATAACTTTAAAAACCAATACTTAATACAATTGCTATAATTTAAATCTCATTAGCAAATTTTGTGAAATTAAAAACTAATAGCATTCTTCATTATTGGCTGTTTTGGCGCCATTAAATAGAAAATTTAAGAAGCCTGCAAAATATTAAAAAATAAATTTATAGTGGAGTCCCAAAAACATTTTAATCATTCATTTCTTATAAGAGGTCCTATTAAAGAATATATTGCCTTTAAATTGCATAATTGCGATAAAATAATGTATTTATTATTATTTAAATAAACTCAAATTGTTTATTTAAATAAAAAAAAATATTAGAAATATTTTGTTGCTTACAAGCATTATTTAATGAAATCTAGCAAATTTTTCTTAGTAAGCATAAAGGCGGAAACATGTTATTAATATATTGAATAAGGAGAATGCAATATTGATATGGGCACTTTTCTGTAATTTAAAAAGTTATTGAATTTCGCCACAAAAATTAGTAGATATACTATATTTCACACGCAGAATCGATTGCTTTAAATATCTCGTTTTGTGATGGTAAAATTTCGAATTAATCGTGATAATTAATTTAGTTAATTACATTACATCATAAGTTAAGTTACATCATAGCTTAATTTACATCAAAGCATGCACATTAATTTCGTTCGATAAGTTAGTGCCAGAAACCACTTATATGAAGAACTAATGATAATTACAAAATTTATTAAGAGTATTCCCTTTTTTTTTTTTTTTTTTTTCGCCGATTATAGAGTTACAATCATATAAATAAAAATGTGATTATACGTCTGCAATCGGCCAAAATTATACAATCGTATAATCCTACTTTTTGAAGGGTGAATTTGGTTTGCCATAATATGAATTTGATGATTTGAAAATGATGATTTTGAAGTTCAAAAAGTTGAATTTTGTTTGCAAAAGGTAAATTTGTTCTAATTGTAAGTGTGTAATGTGCTAATTGAAGCTGATTTTTTTTTTTTTAAATTATCCTGTTAGTAAGAAATGGTGTCAATTAAATAAAACCAACTTGTACCGACACATTCCTTTCTAAGTAATGTTAAAATTTTATATTTTTTTAATTATTTTTAGAAATATTTTTTGTAAACGGGCCCTATAATCAATAAGAAAAATTTCAAAACTATTCTGCGTCCACTCTGTTTAATAGGCCCATAAGAGAAATAATGCCACCATAAGATTAAAGATATAGATGATGAATACGATTCTCATAAGGTTACTTGTATAAAACACTTGCCTTTTTGTATTATCGCTTGGGTTATATTGAGCTTGTATGTTCATTATAAATTGAGATGATATTAGGAGACATATTTGATACACAGAAGTTTAGGTTCCCAGTTTACTGTCGTCTGCAAATATAGTGAATTCATGGTCGAAATATTAAGAAGCAATGCCATTTCTGCCGCATGACACAGTACAGTTTCCTTACTTGGATTGAAATCATGTATTCAAAATGGAATCTTACCAGGTTCATTGCCGCAAGTCGGACGTAGAATGCTGCGTTACAAATGTAAATTTGTAACCATTTTTATTTAAAAGTAAATTAATCAAAGACATGGAACAAACAATTCTTCTTTCATTCGTAAAACCGTGTACTGACGACTTTTCAATCAATGGAACAAAATTGAATTAATCTATATTTAAAACTATACAAATTTGTGAGACCAAATTCACCATTTTGTAAACCAAATTCACCTTTTTTACCAATCAAATTTATCTTTTGCTTTTCAAATACTTCATTTTACAAACAAAACTCACACTATGGCAAAACAAAAAATTTATTTATATTATTATACCTGTGTGATCAGCCAAAAAAAAAAAGTGGAACACTTTTAATAAAAATTGTAATTATCATTAGCTCTTTACGTAGGTTATTTTGGAACTAAATTATAATGTAATGCAGTTGATCAACAAAATTAACTACCATGGTTAATTATACCATTACCTACAGAGGATTTTAGAGTAATCGATTCATCGTTCTGAAACATAACATAACTGCCAATTTTTTGTGGTAAAATTCCAATAACTTTTAAAATTACAGAAAAGGGCCCGTGTCAATATTACAATAGCCTCATTCAAGATCTGAATAATATCTTTCCGCTTTTTTGTTGTAATTACTAAGGGAAAAGGCAGGAAAGTTTTGCTCGACTTCGTTGAATAATGTTTGTAAACAACAAAGATATTTAAAATTATTTATTTTTACTAAATAAATTATATAATAACATTTACACTATTTAGGTGCATTACATTCTTTAATGACACCTCTTATGAGCGAGGAATGGTTAAAATGTTTTGAAACTGCCCTATTGCATTATCATATTTTTGTAAGCTTTACAAATTTTCTAAGCTAATGAAACAGTTAATAATGAATATTGCTACTAGTATTTTAATTTCGCAAAATTTACTAATGAGCTTTAGTTCACAGCATCTGTATTAGTAAGTATTGGTTTTCTAAATTTATGTACTCCGACCCATAACAGTTTTCGGGAGCAGAAATGGTGAAACTTCCTTTTCTGCATTGGATATTTGTTGTTTATTGAAGAAAGTGAAAACGGTTTTTGTATTATTGCTGTTTAATAAAAACTTGTTTTAACTAAAATATAAAAAAGCAAATTATTATTATTATTTTTTTTTTTTTTTTTACGTTTTAGTATGAATTGAATAAAAGTTTAGTTATTTAGAATTTTTTAATAAGATAATTTTTTCAATTTAAAATAATTTAAATACTAAATTTTGCTGAGTTGAATTAATGAAGTCAGTTAAATAGCATTAAAATGAAAGAATTTAACCAAATAATAATAATACTTTAAACATTCTGGGGTGCAATGCAGACCCACCACCTAGTGGTGCACCCTGGGCAAAGTTCTAGGGTCGTCTAGACATGAAATGAATTGCCATGGAATCGTCCGGTTGGCCAACATGTCTTGTCTGGAGTCTTGTCTGGATAAAAAGAACTGCTCTAAAGAACACCTACATCGCATTGGGAATTTTGACTAACCAAACTGCATTCTTTGTAAATTGGCAGAACTCATGAATCGAGTTCATTCCCATCGTTGCTTGGCACTTTATGGCGAATCCAAGACGGCGAGATACTGCCAAGCTATAAAACTCTTCAATGACTTCGGTCAACATTGAACACTTTTGGTATGCATTTTCTTCTTTATTTTGAATATTTCCCATTTTGGAATTGCCTTGCCATTAAAAAAAAAAAAAAAGAGAAAAAAAAAAAAATTTAAATGTTCTGTGCAATTTAATATTTCCATTCAATTATTTATAATATTTACTATTTTTAACTTTTATTTTTTTTTATATATTTTAATTTTAAGTTACATATTTATTTATTGATTGTTCATTTCTTTCTCATTTTATAGAACGAAAGCTAAATAAATCAAGTTAAAATAGATAATATAATCAGTTATCAATTGAAATTTCCTTAAGTTTATATTCAAATTTTTTTTTAGTAAAATGTGTTAAAATTATTCTCTGATACAAATATTTGCTTATAAATCTTGATATAAATAAGCTTAAACAAATTGATATATTAATTAGCAACAATGTTTTCTTTTACAACGGAATTTCAAAATATATTTTTCATTCTCTTTTTACATGGCAATCAATATCATACACGATATAGATCTGAACAATTCAAAAGTTTTTTAATATTATCATTACTAACTATCTAATATTTTAACTTGTATGTAAGCTAAACTTGAGATGAAACTTTTATAGATTCATCCATTACTTAAATTAAACCAATAATGCAAATTTATTTTTCAAATTCTTACAGTGAAATTTTATCACTGATCATGATGCAACACAGATAAAATTCAAAATTCAATTACAACCAAATTTTTTATAGTATTTTATTTGAATATTAAATGAAACTATAGGAGAAAGACTACAAAGTTTGGCGAACTTTCTGAAGTATAAAATGTACATCAGATTCTACATCACTATAGTTAACATTTATTTAATTCAGCTTTTATTTATATCAAAATTAAAATAGTAATAAAAAATTTTATACAGAATTTCATATTTATTTAAAAAGTATTTTAATATTTTTGTGGAAAGCAACTGCATAAGTTATGAATCAAATGGTTTTTATCTGCAGATTTTTTTTTTTTTTCTATTTTGTTAGCTGCAAATATTTACTTACTATCTTTTTCCAAATAGGCTTAAGCAAATAATGCATTATTTAGCAACAACATTTCCTTTTTAACCTCAATTTCAAGATAGAACATGATTTTATCAATAAATACGCAAAAATAAAAAATAAATAAAAAAAAATGACATATGAATTCAGTTCCAATAAGTTTTGGGAAAATAATATATTCTTTTCGTTTGAAATAAGACAAACATTGAATAAAATATTGTTTCCACTAAAAATGAAATTAAACTAAAGATGGATCATGTTTCTGCTCAATCATTCATCAATATCGTCACATCCCCCCAAAAAATTACTAATCATAATTTTGATTAGAACTCACATATTTGGAGGCTAGGATTACTCTCTCTTTCATGTTAGGAAGTAAATAACAGAAACTTGCAAACTTCACAACTTCGCCAAAATGTTTTGCATGAAAATTTAAGGAATATAATGGGAGAGGAGGTATAACTGAAATGAACAAAATCTCCAGATGATTAATGGCGATAACGTAAATATACCACAGCAGTCTAAATTTTTCACAATGAAAAAGGTAACGAAAAGTCAAAACAACATAAACTATCATCAAGCATTATGGACATTAAATGGATCCTAATTTATAGTAGAGAATGAGAAATAAAAGATGAAGTATTTCAAAATTTCGAAATGTCACGCCCACTTCCAATATTTTTGTAATATTGTTTTTAGTAACAAAAGGAGTGAGCTAACATAGCAGGTGCCTGTTGAATTCGTTGGTGACAAAAACTTAATCTAAAATTCAATTGTATATGGTAGGAGAGTTCAAACCAACAAATAAAACAGCACTTTAAAACTTAAAAAATCACGAAGTAATAAAAAATAAGTTCATCTTCAGGTGAAATATTAAAAGTTGACAGAAATTTGTTCCAATTTCTTCTCGTTTTTATTCAGAGTCAATTTTCAAAAAAATTCCATAAAGCGCTGTTTAAAATTCTTGAAATACAGTTTAAAGAGAAAATACACTTTTGTTATAATTTTAAAGATAGTTTGTAAATCTACATTTTATCAGCTCATTATTCTCTGAGTTTAAGATTATATGCCCAAAGTAGCAAGTAAAATTTGATATGTCAACAAACTTTTAGTTAACTCTTTTCTTTCCAACCGGCATTTTCCGCGTTAAAATTAATGATCAAACATCTACACCCCGTGCGATAGCCAGCGGCCTCCCGCAAGGATCACTGCTCTCTCCGCTACTTTTCAACATTTATGTGAATGACTTTCCTCGTGCAGCTAACATCCAAACAGCCATGAACGCCGATGACACGGCATCATCGCTAGGCACCGAGTAATGCTTATTAGAAATAGTCTCTATCCTCCAAAATTATATAGGACACTTGGAGACCTGGCTTTTACGCTGGAAAGTAAAAGTGAATGCCTCCAAATGCACCAGTCTAATTTTCTCCAGAAGAAATAAAACCTGAATATCCAAAACACCAGAATTTTCAATGAACCAGTCCCGTTCGTACGTGAATACAAGTACCTAGGGGTCATTTAGATTCCAAATTAACCTTCAAAACTCACATTCATGATATTATCAAGAGGGCAACTATCGCGACTCATCAAATAAACCCATTAATTAACTTTAAAAGTAAACTTTCGATCAGAAGTAAACTCATGCTCTATACATCAATCATCCGACCCATATTAACATAAGCGGCTCCGGTATGGGTATCATCTGCCATCACCACTTTGAAGAAACTGCAGGTTTTTCAAAATCTACAAATCCTTAAGATAACAAACACTCCTTACCACTTAAACAGAATCATCATCCATAACGATCTTAACCTCGAATCTATCCTGGAATACGCTCATAGAATCTCTGTTAAATTTCACGCAAACATAGACAAAGCCAATAACCCTTTGATCACCAACCTTCCTAACTACGACCATGGAAGCTTTAGCTCTCGCAAACGACCTCGCGCTATCACCAATAATGTTTTTCATTTCTTTCCCGGATCAAAAGAATTGCTTTCGACCCAGGATAATCTCTCAAATATTTAAATCTTTAATTTTCACTCCCTCACAATATTTTGGTGAGAATTCTCTTTATTGACCGGTAGATGGCGCTTTCGCGACTATTCAAAATTCGTGACCATCAGAAGCGACGAGCTCCTCCACGTTGTTTAGCACTACGACCTTTCTTCCAATGAGAAGCGCCTCACAGGGACCTGAATGACCAATGGCTGCTCCTACTCTCCCTCTCTTTGCCTTTAACTTTACCTACTTCCTAGAGTTATGTATACGGCTAATCTAGCCTCTTAATCTCACAACAATGAGCATAGATTTATTTAATTATTTTTATTCCACTTTAAACTCTCTTTAATTCCATTATATTTGATTTAAATATTTAAAACTCCTGAGATTCTAACTCACCCTAATTACAACCTAACTAACAAT
>BPLR01015883.1:0-83654 GCA_021605095.1 Caerostris extrusa
CTTTTTTTTTTTCATGTTCTTACAACAATTTAATTGTGAAGGTAAAACAAGGCTAAATGCGTATATGTCGAACCAGCCAGGATTCGAACGGGAATCTCCTGATCCATAGTCAGGCGCGCGTTATCCGTTGTGCCGCATCCATGTAGGTTTGAATGTCTTTACTGAATACTTTCATTCTACATGGGTTAAATTACCCTTCATAGTTAAAATAAAAATCACTCGTCCTGGCTGATCCTAATCATGATGAGATAATAAACTTATCAAAATATTTTAGTGTCGTCGGTCCTTGATAAGTCTACAACGTGTAAATTAAATCTGATCGCTTAAAGTAGGGCAAAATTGAGCCCAAAGAGTCAGTTACAAACAAACAAACGGGTGAAACTAATAAAAGCGTATTAAAAAACGAGGTGACTCGATGGCATTTGGGGTGTTCAGCATCTCGCCTCGGGAATCGGACTACTAGTGGGAGTTTTCCGGGTTTTCTCCCATACAATACGCAAATGCGGGGGTAGTTATCCCTAAAAGTCCTCCCAGCACTGCCAACCTTCTTCAGCGAGCGGGGCCAAGACTTCTACCTACTATGGATGCTCCATTACAACAGGAAGCCGCCCCCTACTTCTCTTCTCTCCTTCCATATAAACACACGGCTCATGGTCTAGACATTGCGATCTACCAAGGGGGATAAGAAACAACAATAAAAATGAAATTACAATGCACATTAAATGCATTTAACCCAACTCTTTGCTAACATGTGTATCGATTTGAGTTCGGTCCCACAGATGATGCTGGTTAAAAATAAAAAAATAAAAAGGGTAGACTACGGGATTGTATGAGCACTCGTATCCCATATCAGTTTAGATCATCTGATGAATGTCTTCTAGCTTTCTCTCATTCGACACACAAATGCAGAGCAGTTATCGCTTAAAATCGACACAGTAGATATTTATCTTCCATGAAGTAGAATGTTAAAACTCTTCTTCTTCTTCATTGGAACAACAGCCCAAGACCGTCTGCCTACTGGCAGATTTCGAAGATAGGCGATGGTTTATTTTTTTACAGAGTAAGGTTCTCAGCCTTACGCCCTACAATCATATTAGACAATGACTTACAGTTTAAAGTGGATTCGGACCACGCCAAGACATCGCCAGGACTCGAATCCGAAACCTGTAGCGCCGAACGCAAGTCTCTTGGCCATCAGGTTCCTCCCATGTTGCATAGATCAAATAAATGTCTAATTTTTATAAAATAACTAAATGACTTTACAATATCATATTAAAATTAAGTCATGTTACATATTACCAATTTGATTGATAACTATAACAAAATTGTTAAGCTAAGATAGTTGCATAAGTTATTCATAAATCTTGAAATAACATCTGCTCAGGTAATAATATTTACTTCATATATATATATATATTTTTTTTTTTAATTTACGATTTTATTTAATTTTTTATTTTTAAATTGAGTTCTTTCTGAACGAGTAAAAAAAAAAAAAAATCTCTGATAAATTGATTTCATTTTAACATCAAAGTATATACTAACATTTTAGAAATGAGAATTTATTAAGTAAAAGTAAAAAAGTAAAAAAATGAGGTCATTAAAAACACATCATCCTAACTATTCTTTTCCACGATGACCTGGTAGTGCATTAAAACATTTTCCTCATTTAAGGTTCTTTTTTAAAAAACCATTATATCCTTCTCCAACATTGGAGCATCAATCAAATATAATTTTTTTTTTTTTTTACCTGCTTCTTCCATTTTTTTCTCAGTTATTCTCCAGCTTGTGGGGTGTCGTTTTGGGCTCGTTGTGAGGATGTCATTAAATGATTGGTCGCCTTCACCCCGCTGCTGAAGGATATTATGACTCGAATGACAAACCCATTACATTGACAGCTGGTGTCGCTTTCTGCACCGTAAGAGTGTTTTGGCGCATTTTGTTTCCTTTGTTAAAGAGATGATGTATCTAAATAATTTGCATTTAATTTCTTTTCAAATATTTTGAAAAGATATCTAAGAAATAAATAAATATTTATGAATAGATACCAGTATAATAGAAGCTATTAAATGTGCTATAAAGTGCAAGTTGGTGGTATGTATTGGGGGTCGGAAAGTAATGTCGTTTCTGCGCATATTCCTTAGTGATTTATCAGCTCATAGTGTGCTTCAAAGTCGTCAATTGTGTATTTCAAAACCTACTACACCACACCACATCACTGTGCCTAGAGCTGAGTTGCCCCTTTACAGTTTGGGAAGGATACGGGTGAGAAATCTGATTGGGCCTTGTGCGCTCTACGGTCATATTAGACCGGGACCACCAGCTTAAAGTAGATTCCGAACCACTGCAACTAACCATGGCACCGCCGGGTTCGAACCCGAAATCTGTGGCACCAAGCACCAGAGCGCTGATCACATGCAAAAACTCAATACTTTCTTCCTTTTTTCCCATAAATACTATATTACAAGCCAAATATAAAAGGAAATTAATATTTTATATATTATTAATCAAATTTGAATGAAATTTTCCAAATAACAGAACGAATTCTTAGTATCAAAAAAGAATCATATAATATTCCGAAATATCAATTCCCAAATAAATAAAAATATCACAACTTCAAATCGATTTTTTCCACCAATTTGCCTTATCTAATAGATTCTGTAGTGTGCCTACAGCAATAGGGGCCTGATGGTCAAGTGGCTAGCGCTCTGGCGCTCGATACCACAGGTTTCGGGTTGGAATCCCGGTGGTACCATGGTTCGGAATCCACTTTGGCTGTAGGTCCCGGTCCCTAATAGGATCGTAGGACGTTGTGGGGGTCGTGTTACTCGCGTCCGTAGCATATCTCCAAGCTACGTGCGCCTTGGGTAGTGCTGAATGAGTAACAGAGAGGTGTAGCTCTTGCTTATGGCATAAAGATAACTGTCTATTTTTATCAACTGCATTAGGGAGAAAAAAAGTTTCTGTAGCGCCTAGTTGTGTATATTTTCAATCTTTCTTAACAATTATAAATGTAATTTAAAGATTTCTGCGTATATATACATCCATAGTAGGTCAATTTGCTTTAATGAAGTTTAACAAAATTTTCTAACGCTTTCCCATCCAAATAGGATTAGATCAATACCGTGGCTAGTCAATTATATTCGTGATCAAACTTCCCAAACCCGCTGGATAATTTTCGCTCGGAGTCACTGAAAACCTCGTTTCGCGAACATTCTCGCCAAGTTTATGAAGCCATCAAGAGTTGGCGCGCTAACAATAGAGTCATTAGGGCCTTGTTGAATATTCATGAGTGAGTAAAGCGTACTGCCCCCTAATTGCGCGGACTAAGAGCTTCCACTCACACAGTTCATTAGATGCGGGGTACTTAAGCACTGCAGTGGAATCTAAATTTCAGTTCATTCAATTTGGTAGTTTAAATTTATATTTAACTTTGGTGCGAGAGGAAATTAAGCGAAGTAGTTCAGAGTCGCAATCTCTTCTTGGACAATCATTCGTTGGGAAAGACATTTTCCATTTTTAATGTTTTACTCGATGTTATGTACAATGTGCTTTTCAATTAAAAGATATTTTTATGTTTATTTCAGTTCGTTTTTAATGTTTGATATAAATTGAGTTATTTCATCAATATTGTTGTTCTGTCTAAACCTCGGTGTCCTACAGAGCGGGACGGACATCCCCATAAGTATCTACTCATAGTTTGTTTGATTTGGTTTTCCGTTCTACCGCCATTTTGTGCACGGCTAAATAGATTGGACCTACAGTTTAACGTGGATTCGAACCACTCACAAACATCCATGACACTACCAGGATTTGAACTTGAGGCTTGTGGTACCAAAGGCCAGAGTGCTAGCCAATTGGTCATCAGGCCGCACTCATGAAAGATGGGAAAGGGGCAGCTTTTATTGTGATGGAGAAGTCTCAATTGGCTCCCGTGTCGCTGAAGAAGCAGTGCCTTCCGAGAAGACTTTAAAGGGGAACTACCCCGCATTTGCGTGTCATAAGGAGAAAACCCGGAAAACTCCCATGGGGTCCAACTAACGGAGCAAGATTCTGAACATTGCAAACACCATCGAGTCTACTTGTTTCTTGAAACTGTCTGTAGCAAGGCCGCCAGCAAACTGAACCTCAACTCTAATGCTCACCAGCGACGCCCGTTGCCACTGAGCCACGAGTCGGGCATATTATCAATACTAGATACATGTACTGTAAAGTCCTTTTGCCCGGCCTAGCTTTTAAATTAAATATATCATCACAAATACTTTTAACTGAGATTGTTATATTCTACAGTAGTTCATTATAAATTAAGAATCTTATTTGCACATTTGATTTGAAGCAATAACTTTTATAAGTTATACATTAAACTCTTTTTTGTATTTGACTTTTAATTTACATGATGAGATCATACAGGAATAATTATAAGAATAATTTCGTCTATCGATATACTGCAAGGTCTTTTCTGTGATGTTGAAGTGCGGGTTGTATTTCGGCCAAAAATTTCATTTATTTTACCCACTCAATAAAACAAATTTTCTTCAGTTAACAGATCAAGCATAAATGCAAGTTTTTAAAAAATATTACATTAAGCGGACTTAGCAAGTCATCCGAAACAAATTAGAAAATTGAGTCCATAAAAATTAAAAATATTCAAAAAGAATTTTTCAATTTTGATTGTTTAATTCGTGCTGTATTTGCTTCCAATGAAATAAGACCAATAACTTTGAATACCTGCTGGAAAAAGTTTTGCCAGTATCGAAGGAGTCCTTACTTTAGCACACGAGATCAGTGGAGATGGTTTTTAATATCATTAGCCATGTTCATGTACATGAATTGATTGTAAATAATGACTTAAATGATAATGATCTGACTTTAGATGTTGTCGCAGTGCAGAAAATCATAATTATGCGGAACAAAATCAACCCACTTCCCTGAAAAGTTAATTTGAGAAGTACAATCATTGGGCTGAATTGGTACATCATTTTCATTTTAATGACCTAATTCTGAACAAGTCTTTAAATTACAGACCTAGTCTGGATATTGTGAACTACTTAAAAAACAAGTAATATAAAAAAAAAGTTTTTAAAGTCAATTCCTACTTTTTTTTTTTCACTCTATTGCAGAAAAGTCCTTTATAAATAATTTTCATTCATTTTTTAATTTTATCTGGCGCCATCTATTGATAGATATATGCAACTTAAATCTAAAAACAACTAAAATTAATTAATTAAATTTAATGAATGAATTAATATTTGAAAAAACTGTATTAAGATGAAGTGTCATCCACTACAAGTTCAAAAAAAAAATGTATTTGAACTTGAATGGATGGATAAAAGTATTTTATGAACAATTGAAAATTTGAACAAGATATATATAGGGAGAGTGTGAGTTAATAGAAGGAATTGAATTAGTAGAATCATTATCATAAATTTTTATTACATCGCATTGCCAGAAAACAAACTATGCACAATGATAATGAAGTCTGTGAAAATACATCCCCTTTATGAAATATATATTGCAGACAGTATTTTCTGACGATCAAAGTGATTTGGAACCTATTCTCAAGGGATGCAGACAATCATAAGATAGCAATAATGATTACACAAAATAAACTATATTATTTTTCAATAAAATAAAATGAATTAAATTAGAAAGCAAGTTTATTTTAAGCTTTTATGTAGACTTCTTTCAGACGTTTGAAGGAGTTTATTAAGCAACCTATTTTTTTTTCTTTAATTTTAGCAAACTTTTTATATGCCTTTAAATTTAAGTGATTGGTGTCGTTTTATGAAATTTTAGAAAATTACGGAATATATTACAAATTTTTTAAGATGAGCAAACTTCTTTTTAAGCCATTTGTTTATATGCATTTCTCTGTAGACATATTAACCGTATAAAAAAAAAAGACCTTATAGTATGTATATATTTATATTATGTGTGGGGGGGGGGAGGTATTGTTACTCTGAGTCCGTAGCTTATCTTCAAGCTACACGCACCTCCTGGGTAGTGCTAAGTGAGGTAACATCGATGCAGCGCTTGCCTTAGGGCATCAAAGACAATTGTCTAAGTGTTTGCCAGCTGCATTAGAACAAGAAGAAAAAAATATGTGTGCGTGTATGAGAGAGAGACTGAATATCATGAAAAAATAGACATACACTAATAGGTAAGGGAATTTACTAATGGTTACCTTCCTTTACAGGTAGAGGTACTGCAGTAGAACAATAAAAAATGAAAATAATAATAATGTACAAATGTATAAAGTAAAAAAAAAAAAGTCATTGAGGAAATCAGGAAAAGCCATAAAAAAATATTTCATTCAATTTCGGTACCAGCATTCAATAATTTTATAAATATAATACGAGCTTTAAAATAATTCCATGTAAATCAGATCTATTTTACTGTGAATTAAATTTTAAGTTTAATTTAACGAATCGATTTTCATATTACTAAACATTTATATTAAACTATGAAAGTCAATAATGTAAAAAAAATGAATTTTTATTGCTTCTTGTCTTATATCAATATACTTCATTCAAGCTTTTTACTTTACAAATAATTCAATAAATTTCATCTATTTCACAGCAATGCAATTATATTTCATTTTCTGTGGGAAAGATTTTGCATAGAAGTGTGACTAAGTAACTATGTTATGTTAAATTTTAATTCTTAAGATATTTTTTTACTTCACATGTCAAGATGAGTCCAGTTATGCTACAGTATCATGAAGGTCAATGCTCTACAAAGGAATATGTTACAGATTCGTACTACTATCAGTAAAAGAGTGAAATGCTCACAGATAGCTTAGATTATATTTGAACACCAATTGTGTAGAAAGATAAACATATGTTTTAATGGTGGAAATAAATGAATCAACTACTTGTACTAGTCAGACATAATCGGAACAACACAATTTTAAAAAAAAAAGTTTAATAGTTATGGTGACACTTTTTCATCTAATTTTCTTTTAATGTTATCTAATTTAAAATTTTAATTATTAGAAATTAAAATTATTCGCATTGTAATTAAACCCACTCCAAAAATATCTTTATCCCTATTAAGCCACACTGTTTGAATCCATCTAATATGGCTACTTGCCAATTTTCTTCTTCTTGGCCAAACTATATTGCCATACTATTATCGAGTATTTCACCATGAGTAGAAATAAAGTATGACCCAGTTTTCCTTATAAAATACAAGAGCTTACTCAAAGGAAGGCCAGCCATAGCTAAGCTGATTTCAATGGAAACACTTTAATTATTAGACCAAAATTTTTAATTTACTTGAATTTTTTGCAACCTATTTAACCTAATAGACAGAATAGAAAAAGTATAACAAAGTAACATTTTTACTAAAACTTTAAAATAGTTTGCTAAATAAATATATTAATTTCATATAAAATTCCTAATTAATTCTATTTTAGGAATTCAACAAAAATAATTTAACTCATTGCATTATTCCTCTTTTAAAAAATGATCAAAGAACTTATTCCCAACAGTGCAATGCTAACATCATCTATCTTGATGAAGAAGGAAGTTATATTATTACTATTATTGAAGTATATCAAATATTTTCATTGAAATCAGAATTACCTTTCAGAAAACTCAGTTACCTTACTCCTCTATAATGTAATTTGATTTAATTATCACATCTAAATAATAATTGCAATAGTTAACATACATCTTTCAAATTTAGGTGCATCTATAGCATTTATTTTAAAGTGTAATTCTTTCATCAAATTATATTTTTAATAAAGCTCATTACATGTTTAAAAAGCTTCCTTGCAGATACAAATTCCTTGACAAAATCTAAATTTAATGATTATATCTATGATCAAAACTAAATACCAAATTACAGAATTAAATGTCAACAGAAAAACAGCTAATTCTCTTACAAGATTAACGATAAAGCACTCTAAAAATTTAAAAAATTTCTGTTGATGGCATTAAAAAATACCAATGCGACAACTGCCCTGATATCGATTTTTACTCCTCATCATGTCTTTCATTGCCCAGCTGTTGTAGCTGCCATGCACTGTCTGGACCATCCCTCGGAAGAGAATTTATACTCCGAACTGGCAATCAACATAGCCAATATTATTCAGGAGCACCACAATATTTGATTCCCTTGTACTCTTTAGGCGATATGACAACAACAACAAGAATAGATTGTAATATGAATAGTTTCATACAAACTTGAAAATGTAATTGTAACTAGTGAATACTATTTAAAAAAATGGTACAGCAGAAATTATATTAGAAGAAATTTTGATACTGCATACAATACCAGCAGAAGTGAATTTCTGTTTATAATCATCATTATTTATTTAAATATGTTCACAATGAAAAATTTCATTGCTTTGTATTTTCACAACATATATTATTTGATTCTTCCCTCCTCATTTTAATTGTTCATTCTGGAACTGTTATAATTATGAATATATTTATTTTTATTAATAAAAGTGACAAATCAAATCAAAATTTTGACCAACAAAACCCTTTTTATTTTAAATCTTCAACTTTCTTAAAAATACATGTGAAAGAAAATTAGTAATTCAGTAACTTTCTCAGAATATTTCTGTTAATACATATAAAATACATAATTCACTCAAAAACAACATCCAACATTTAAGTATTCTTTTGACTAACTACTTTTATAACATCTCCCAATAATTTTTTTTCATCATTATTTATTTAATTTAAATTAAATTTAAAAAAGCAATAACAATGAAAATAAATAAAATTTTGATGCATTTACAAAATTTATAATTCAAATAACAATTTTAAATAAAAATGTGCTTCATATGGCAGGTCGCAAACAAGAATAAATAGCAATGAAAATGAGATTGCTCTAAGTACATGCATGAGATTGCTCTAAGTATAAGACACTATTAGGTGACACATTAATGATCCAATATTCTAAGGTTTCCTGATACAATTTTGTTCTCTAATATTGACCCCGGAGGTATGTCAATCCTGTCTCCATGATTTGCAATAATTATAACAGTTCCCTAAAAATAAAATACAATTCAAAACAACATGATATGCTATATACACAAATTATAAATTTAATTTGGCAAAAAAAAATGTATATATGAATTTCATACTTAAAAGTATTGATTATATTTAAAAAAGGTAGTATTTTAATTATTTAAAAAATTTATTAAAGCAATCTCTTAAAATTTTTCATTACCTTAAATTGATTGAGGAACCAAGTTCAAATTAAATATAAATAAATCTTTTAAATACCATTTTCTTTTCTGATATAATTTAGTTATATTAGCAAGTTTATATTATATGTGTAGAGATATTTTCTAACTGATTACCTTAAGCGATACATCTTTTCCAAATGTAACATCCCCTGACACAGTCAAGTGGTCCAATTCTAGCATATCAGGTATACTTGCAAACCTTCTTAAGAATTCTTGTACCTTTAAAAAGTAAACAAAAATTTAAAAGTGCATCATAAAGTCATATAATGTCACAATCAACAGTTAAATTAAATAAACAAATACAACTATTAAAAAAAAATCTTAGTATGAGCAGCTATATTAAATATAAGAACCTGAAAGTTGCATTAAAAATAAAAAGTAAATATCAATTAATATTAATATGTGTAGAATTTTATTACGATGAATATTAACTATAGGATAGCTGTTAGACATGATTGTTTTATAAATAAACTATTTATCATAAACCACCAATAGGATTTAATGGCTCCTCCATATCTACTGTCATACATATATATTGGGCTTTTGGAAATGACTGGTTATAAAGACTTTTGGCAGAAGTTTGGGAGATTAGAACACGTGCAGAACTTGAGAACTGCAAGATAGAAAACTTTGTGTAGTTATGGATAGCCTTCTGAAATAATGTAAAATATTATGCTTTATTAATATAAATAGTGTACATTAAAAGTGATGCAAACTGAACAGCCTGTTCCTCTTTTAAAGTCTCCTAGACACCACAAAATTTTAACACATGTCACCTGCAAAAGTGAGGATCCCAACCAGGATGAAGCTATTGATTAAGAAATTTTAAGTAGATATCTTGACTCATTTGCAGCAGCCACCCTGGTAAAGAGTTCTGGATCAACTACCACACAAGCATTTTAGAGTTTTGTACCTACCTAATAAAGAGTTCCCATTGCTTAGTGTTTTGAATAAAGGTTCCTGGATTAACCAACAGCTAGGCAAAGGGTTCTGCACATTAAAGTTTCAAAGCAAGAACTGACTGTACAAAATTCTTGATTTGTTTCAAGTTGCAATGATATCTATTTTTCATATTCATCCAAATAGGAAGTAAGTTACAGATAAACTGAAAGTTTTAAACTTTTTATTTAACTTTCATTCCATGTTTTCCTTGTATTAAATTAAAATTCAATTTACAAAGCCATTATTTCCTTTAAAATGAAACTAATAGCATATAAGCAATATTTTAATATGTTTCAATTCTAAGTATTAGTTTAGGAAGAAATTATT
This sequence comes from Caerostris extrusa, assembly GCA_021605095.1. Lineage (NCBI taxonomy): Eukaryota > Metazoa > Arthropoda > Arachnida > Araneae > Araneidae > Caerostris > Caerostris extrusa. Next base: position 10,472 of record BPLR01015883.1, read on the forward strand.
TTGCTTCCCTAGAATTATATGTTTTTTTTATGTGAATTACTTTTTATTTGTTTCAAGTCTTAATTATGTATGTGTGATATAGATATTTTATGCCACAGAAAACACATTTTTGAAAATTTTAATCTGGGAAAGCTCCCAAATTTCTGAATGTTTTTATATTTTACTACTTAAGCTAATATCCAAATGTGAGTGAAGCTCAATATTATTTTGTATTTTGAAATTTAATCTATATATAACTAAAATTAAAATTAAACTCAATACAATAAAAGTTTGTATTGAAAAAACTAAAATCAAACTATATTGTTTTTAATATAACTAAAATTGAACTTATAAAACTTATTAATGGATAACAAACAATTTATAATATCTTCATACTTGACAAAAATATTTAAAAAAATGCATAAATATCATACAGATTAAAAATATTTGACTACATAATAATACTAAAATTTTACCACATACCAAAATATTTAATAATCAATAAAATTTAACTATTGCAAAGAACATGCACAAATTATTTTAAACCAATGAAATATAAATAAACTTTGTAGATATAATATGCATCTTAGAAGTCAATATAAAATTGCATTCACTAACAAATAATGTAAAACTCTTCAGTAAAAACTTACTTTGGCAAAATGGTTGTCACCTAATTTGACTAATGGCACAGTTGGAAATGCACGGAGAGAACTCATGACTAAATATCCATTTTGCATGGAATACAAGTTGCTCTTTACAAGCAAAAGATCAGATGTCTTTTTAACAGGAAGGAAACGACTACGAGGAACAGTTATACCTATCAAAACACACAAATATCTTATGCATTTCTGTTTATCGGGAGGGCGAGTATAACTACAATATATATAACTGTAATATTTTTTCAAAATAATGAGATATTTTAAATACCATATAATAAACAATACAATAATTTTAAATTATTTTTGCAAAAGCAAAGTTTTAATGGACTGTCATTTTAGAAAAATATGGATCAATAGTAATAAATGTTAACTCTATTTTAGAGCATCAGAAAATTTTGATGCGTCGAAAAGAATTTTACATAACATAAATTATTTAGAATATCAATAACTTACAAAATATTTTAGATACAAAAAGATGACTTATGTACCTACACCGATAATAGTATTTAAATTATGTATTACATGAGAAATGAAAAGTCATACAAAATATGACTAAACTACTGAAAGAAAACATAAAATGCTCATACAACTATTTAAAATTTGATGAAATTGTAAAAAAGCATAAAGCATGTAGATATATCTTACCTAAAGAAAATAAAATTTACATAATATTGAATACCTAACCTTCATTTAGACTATTGATATGGTTAAAAAAAAATTATTATTGGGGATAAAAAAAACATTATCTAGCATTATACATAAACCTGGTTTCTTTAATATATATATGTCTTTGAACAAAATAGGTTTCAGTATGCATTTTGTTATTTTCTATAAAGAAATCTTTTAAAACTTAGAAAGACTTTACATTCAACTATTATTACTTATTGTATCATTTTTCTACATTTATTATATTAATTACCCTAACAATTTGTGGTGAAACTAGTATTTAAAAAATATGAAATAAGTAATTATCACATTATTTATCAATATTGGAGTCTACCCCATCTTTAAGTGAAGTACAGTTTAAATATAACATGGTTCAAGAAATTTAATATATAAATTATGTCTTTAAGAGTAACCAGAAAATTTCAAAAATAAATGATAATTTGGACAAATATCAATTTTAACTGAATGCTAAATATTCAAAAAGCTTAAAATTCAGAATTCAAATATCTTTTAATTCATGCTAAATTCAGGCATGGAAAAAATTTTTTTCAAAAACATCTTATTATTTTAAAAGTCAAATAAAAATTTCAACAATTTTCCATCAACTTACCTATAGCACCTGTAAAATCTTTCATGGCAGCACCAGCAGCAGTTTCTAATTGAATTACATTAATTCCATTGTCAAGATGCTGAAAAACAATTCATAGTTAGTATTTACTTACTGTGTTACTATATGTGAAATAAATTATTTCATTAAAAATGGTATTTTATTGTCATTAAAGAGAATAATACTTCAAAAAATCATTTACCTTTGGATTTACAATAATTTCCATGTCCAGACCCCCTACACTAACTAATCTGGATATACTTTCTAACTTAATCCACAAGTTATTTGTATTAAATATTCTGAAAGAATAAATAATAACTGCATCATCAATATTTTAAAAATTTAAATTGCACTAGGTGTTTTTTAATTTGATTTTAAAAATGTTACATTCCAGTAACACTCTAGAACACTTACTTGAACTTTTCTCACACTCTTGAATTCATCAACCTAAATGAAATAAGATAAAGAAAAGTAAAAAATTTGGTGTAAAAGTGAATTGCAAGAACATTTAATTAAACAAATATACATAAAAATAAAATTATGCATACATGATCTTTTGGAACTTGAGCAATCTCCAACAAACGTAATTTTCCTTCATACTGGATTAAAGTTCCACCCTAAACACACACAAGGAAATCAATTTATGTACGAATATGTAATTGAAAAACAATTTTTAAGATTAATAAATAAATTTTTTTCTTTAATTGAAGAAAACTGTATTAATAAACATAGTATTAGGTTTCACTAACAATTTAAAATTTCAAAGGAAATTTTATTTCTTTGAATTACTTTTCAATAGTAATTTTTGAATGATAAAAACAAGATTTATTAAGTATTATTATCAAATACAAATACACTTAAGAATTTATAGCCAAGCTTATACAATTATTAAAACTAATTATTTTATTACTATAGTAAACTAAACAAAAAAATATTTCCACTTTTAAACTATTGAACAGCAAATCAAAAGGAAAATAAGTATTATCTGTGCAACTAAAAACAATATTTTACAGACAGATTAGCATATTTCAATAATAGTATTTTGCAGAATTTTTTCATTTAAAAAGAATTAAAAATGATCATTTCTGATACGATAATAATAAAAGAATTATTTTTAGCGGCAATTTTAAGAAATGTATGCTCTTTTATAATTTAATTCCCAATATGTTTTACATACCTTTACATCAGCATTAGTTTTGTCAGTGACTTCCATGACAAATTCCGGTGAAGATTTTTTGGCAGGATTAATCAAAGAGTGTAAGATATTTTTGAAAGTTAAGGAAGAATTTTAAAATATATAACAAAATTTAATTTATTTTTCTTTTATAACTATTTAAATACACAATTTTTTTAATTCCACAATGAAAAGGATACTAATATCAACTGTTGCTCCAAGATTATCTATATTGGAAATGAAGCAAAATTCTCTGCCTTCTTTAAGAAACATTTCACATAGTCCTGATTTACAAAATGTCCCATAAAAATCTCCATGACCAGGTGGATACCATCTATTGTTTACAATATTATGAAATTCCTATTTTACATATATTTTAGGTTTTTTATTATATATAAAATATAATAAGAAATTTACATTTTTATAATCAATTTCAAATTCAATTTAAATAAATAAGTGAATAATATAGATTATACATATTGATATAAAAAAAAAAATACACATATATTCAACCCACATATTGTGTGGAATGGCAAACATCAGGCAGAAACAGACAAATTGAATACTTGTTAGGGATACTAGTCAGATATGAATGGTGTAAACCAATTTGAAAAAATTTAATAGTTACACTGTGGAATTTTTTCCCCTTTTTTTTCTTTTGATATCATCTATTCTAAAATTTCCATTATTAAAAACTAAAATTAAACTAGATTTGTATTGTCATTAAAACTCTTCTCCCCATGATGCCACTTCTTTTCAATGTCTGACTTGACCATTTGCCAATTTTCCAAACAATCTATGTCCAGAATGTATTATATAAATATTAAGTACAATCTGACTCATTTATACATTTACCAATTTAAATAAAAAAATATTCGAAATTATAATTAATCAAATTGTAAAATAATATAAAGAAAAGATTGATTTTGTTTTTTAAATTTTGTTTTACATTGATAGAATTGAAATATATAGAAAGTATCCAACATATTACATGCTAAAAAAAACTTTAAATTTATATATTCACCACCAAACATAGATTTTTTTAATGTTATTCATAAAAATTAAATAGAATTTTTAATTTAGTGACATAGTATTTAAAAGTTACAAGAAAAACTAGTGTATTCTAATATTTATTCATCTTATTTTCTATAAAAAAAATTTTTTATATAATTCATAATTTTAATAGAATTTTATAATTGGAAACTTTCGAATAGTATTTTTTTTTTCAATGTTCTTTAAATGAAAAATGAATGCAATCCTCATTAGAGTGTATATTCATTGTTTTGTTACCACTTTTTCATAAATGAGATTATATAATTTTTTCTGTATTCTGTGAATTAACAAAATATTAAAAAACAAGGAAAAATAACAGTTTTGACTTACGCTTCAGGATCTTCATCATCCAGGGCAAAAGCAATGGGCATTAAGCTCTCTTTATTGATTCTAGGATATCTATAAAAAATATCATCTAATAAGCTATAATTATATAGAAAATTATGTTTACAAAACAGAAAACAGAAATATAAAAAGCTAAAACATAAAAAAAAAAAAATCAACTCACTTGCTCTGGGTAAAAGTATGGATTTTAATTCTGAATCCTCTGTACTTTCTCAAAACTTTTTGTGTATCATCATCAGTATTAAATGAATTCATTAATACCAAAGGAACATCAGCATCATATGTATTATTTAAATGCTAAAGACACAAGAAGATTTATTTATATGATATATTTTTAAATAAAAAACACTCATTACGAAAATGCAATAAAAATCATATTTACTGTTTATAACACATCAAAATCATATTTACTATTTGAATAAATCATTTGAAAATTTTATAGAAATTTTTATATGCTCAATATAATATGGCTAAATAAAAATCAATACATTTTTAAAAATTTAAAAAGATTAATTCAAAAAAAAAATGCAAATTAATGTTTGAAAAAAGAATTTTTTCCCTAGTATATCGCAAATGTTAAGTTTTTTTAGTTTTTATATTTTACATAAAAATACATACAGTGTCTCATAAAAGCTTTTGTTTAGTGTAGTTCTCGTTACAACTAAAAATAAAACAGGATAAATGAAAAAAGAATTTTAATATATTTGAACACCAAAAGAACAAGTTATTTTGCTACGATTGTATGATTTAACTGTAGCAATTTAAAAATTTTTAAAGAAACAATTAAACAAGAATATTTTTCACATACAATTTAAATTCATACTAATAGTATCTGCTTTACACTATATTTTTATCATAATTAAAATATATTTTTCAAACAAAACTTTCCATATTAAATAAAATTGCCTGTTTGGAATATTTAATTGTTTTTATTTATATAATTACAATATTACCATAATAATATCACAAAAGCATACATATTTCGAAATTATTATTGCACTTACAAAAAGTTATACTATTAAAAATGTTGTTCATTTAAGTGATTCAAATATTACAAAACAAAGTGCTATAAAAAGTACAATAAAGTAGCCAATAAATCAAAATTGGGAAAAGCTATTTTATGGAATGGAGAAAATCATCATTCCACAAATCTAAGATCATCAATGACAAAATATAGAGCAGAATCACATAAAAGTTACAGAATGTGTAAATTCAAAAGCTACGATTCAAAAAAAAAAAAAGTTCAATAAACAGTTTGATCAGTCAGGTATCATTATTAAGTCAGAAGGACAAAATTTCTCATTAGTGTAAACAATCCAAAATTTTGAATTTCATCGGTAAGAAACATTAAGACATGTTTTTGCAATGTTATATTTGCTAATAAAAGTAAACATAATAAATTTGGAACTAGTGATTGTATAATGGTTTGAATAAAATCAAATATAAAATTTTAAAAAGAGAATGTATTCAATTTGTTAAATATGGCTATGAGCATAAATGTCAACTCCTGCAGTATGCAAAATAAAATTTATTGATAATAACACAGCTATATATATTGAAATATTAAATAGAAATTTTAAATAATTGGTCAAAATTTTCATCTATAAAGAGACTCAGAATTATATTTGCGTAATAATCTTAACACCATCTTGAATGATCGATTGTGGTTTCTTTAGAAAAGCAAGGAAGTCATTTAAAATGTCTCGCTGGTTATCCGATTTAAACCTAATAGAATATATCTAACCAGAATCTAAAAATAGAATTCAGAAATGTAATGTTTCTTGAAAGCACCAGCTGATTAATATCTGCAATGCATCAAATTTAGAACAATATAGGCCAAAGATTTAGTAAAAATTAATTTGAATAATAAGATGACTACAAAACATTATTAAAGATTGTGGATAGATTCAATTAAGCACAAACTTTTTGAGCTCAATTGTCTTATCCAAAAACTCTTATGAATAACATTCATTCTTTCATGAAATATTATTGCATTTAAAATGAATTTATTATAAATAATTAAGAGAAAATTAAATAAAATGGAAAGCACATATTTATAAGAAACATTTCAAAGCAATATAAATTTCCAAAATTTTGTCTAATAATGCATATTTAGGGCATGGCTTTGTAAAACTTTTGTGAAGCATTGTGTATCTTACTATAAAAGTACAACAAACTTACTTCAATCTGCTGAACAGTCAAATCCAAAAATGTGAGATCATTTCTAACAGGGATTATAGATTTAGGACCTGTACAGCCCATACTTGTTCCAAGACCACCATTTAACTTAATGACAACAAGCTTATTCAACATATCCCTTATGGATTCAGGTGGTGGCTCAGCAAGACTTGCATAGTTTTTAATCTAAAATAATATTTTCAAGTTAAAATTAAATAAAGCCATTGTTAATGTAACAAAAATTACAAAATAATTAAAATTTATCTTTATGTAATGTAAATTTATAAAAGGATATCTAAAATAATTTAAAAATATTATATTAATGAAATGATTTTCATATGCTTAATAAATACATTTTTAATAAAAATTTAAAAGTCAATCCAATATAAATTGAAGCCTTTTAAATTGCATTAGTTTTAATATTCTTTGATAAAAAAAATCAAATCACTTTAAAAGTAGTATAATACTTTGAAAAAAATAACATTCTTATATGTAGAAAACTATTTAAAACAAAAAGTTATATAAAGTGAAAAAATAAATTGTTTACCCATAAAAAAACTTGTTGCAGTTAGAGATGCTAAATTATAGTAAATAGTTTTATTAAATGATATTTAAAAGAAGCTTTTGTATAACTGCTGATATTGAAACAAGTATCAAATCATTAGATTATAAACATGCTTGATAAAAAAAGATTTGACCCATTGCAAAAACATACTATTTCATTTGAGAAATTAACACTCAACAACCAGTATTAGTTTTAGAAAGAAATAAAAATACAATAAGTCATATAATTAAATGGCATAAAAGTTAGTACAAAAATGGAAGAAAAATTTAATTATATCAAACAAGCATGTACTTCAAACCAATATGAAACGTTTTTAATATTAAATATAACTGGCTTATAAAATTACTCCAGTTAAGACTAACAATCAGTTAGTAATGATCAGAATTGTTTTGAACCATTGAATCAATTGAATCATTTTGTTAGTAAATAACTAAATTTACTTACAGCTTCAGCTGGCAAAGGTTCAATTTTATCCCATTGTAATGATGGGCCTGTTCCAAGGAGAAATTGTTCAAATAATTTTTTGTAACCAGCAAATTCAGCTTCATATCTCTACAAGAAAAAAATAAAAATGTAAAAAAAAAAAGTTTCAAAATATTTAATATATTAGTTTGAAATTTAGTAATCCCAATTTATTTTTTTTTGCTATTATTCTTATAGGCTAACCAAAATCATTCATCATGATAATTTTTTGGGAGGTTAAGGAGTCCAGTATTACCCGAGGTTCCTGGCCTGATACTACAAGAAGGATTTCTTTAGAGATTTAAAATGTTAAGATAAGTGATTGAAGATCTGGTAGTTAAAAATTTTCTATATCCAATTTGTGGAAGAAAAGGCTGTATAATTGATATGAAAAGATAAAACAGAAGATTATATGCAATAATGCAAGATGAGAATGGATGATAAAGTGCACATGCAAAGAAATCAATTTTAATTAGCCTATAGTTCTCTCGTTCACAAATAAGTTTATGTGATTATTCATGCAATGATGAATGACTGAATCAGTAGGGATTTAACTGCAACAGCTATGTGCAACAACTAGCTTAATTGTAGGCGAGTTGAATGTATACTGAACATTGTGACTAATTAGAAGAGTTTCTCTACAAAGATTTGCATGGATGTGAAAATAAAAGAAAATACTATGCTGCATAGACCTGGAACAACTGCTGAGATATATGACAGCAAGTTTGGGGTGAAAAAAAGTACAATCGTAACAGAAGTGTCCAAGGGCATTGGGTGTTTGGAGTGATTAAGAGGATTGAAAAAGATGGGTTTTTAGGAGGGGGAGGGGGGGAGGTGTCAAAGTGCATGATTATATGAAGAAGTTACTGCAGGTAATTAAAAATGGATCATTGTGGGACAACAATATCTGATTACTAGGGTTCTTACAACTGTCTGGGGGATGAAGACTTTATTCACCTAACTATAGCTTCTTTTTGAAGATTTTGAAAGAAACTTCTTTTTTTTTGAAGATTCAGATAAAAACTAGATCATACATTAACACAAATGAAGGCTCGTTTCATATCAACAGGAATTTCATATAAATGGAACAAGATGTATAAATCAGTTGGAATATTATTTTGTCGAATTTATGTGATGTAAATTTATGTAGATGATGTCTCTACAAGTATTAATTATAGCCCTTTCAAGAGATATCAATGAAGTCAACTTCCATCACCACATAGATCCTCATCATACTATACAGCATCAAAATCCAACATTTACCTGTCCATGGATATTTCATGATTCTATGTCAACAATTGTTTTCTCCATAAAATGGACACTAATTCTCAAATTTAAATAAAAGACGCGAAACAAATATTAGGATAGTAAGTCTTTTTTTTTCTTTCTTTGCTTTATTATGTTGTCAATTTTAGTGCTTTCAAAATTCTTAAAATAACTACTTATCAAAATTTTAACATTTTTATAAAACAATTTTTTTTCCATTTTTTTAATTCTGTTGCATGAAAATATGTTAAACTAACACTATAAGAAGGTTTTTAGACAGAGACCAAAATGTGGTTTGTTAAAAAAAAAAAAAAAATTGCTAAAAAAAGTCCTCTAATATGTGATTTCACCCTAGTTTGGGCAATATTGATAATAAAAATTATTTATATGTCTCGCATCATAATAGTTTTCAAGCATATGCAAATTTTAACAATACACATAAAATTGTAAATTGCATTTAATCTTAAGAAATGCTTGTAAATAAGTATGCAATATAATAATAAAGATAATGAAAATAAATAAGAGCTACACATGACAACACATGACATGAGCTGACATGACTTCAAAAGCTAAATGTAGTTAAATAACAATTGTATATGAAGAAGTTTGTTACAAATCTGAACAAGAATGAAGAATACTTTCAAATATTTATATTATATAAAAATACTTCATTCTTTTAAATGAAAAAAAAATTATTTATTTTAATTCTTTAAATTAAAAAGTAGACAAATTTGAATCAAGAAGAATGAAAAGACAAAAAATTGTATAGAAATTACTAAGATCCATATTACAAAGATATTATGAGCATAATCAATTTATGAAGCTAAATTATACTATGAAATTAAAAGTTCACTTCCAAAAATCATATCTTAATTTCCTTTTTGAAGTTTTTTTTTTTCACCCTAGTTAAGAACAAGATTAAAAATATCATTAAACTCTTGGAGAAATGCAGATGTGAGGGTAAACTGAGAATGAAAAGGGAATATTTTGAATGCTTGGCTCTAAAAAAGGCACGTGTTTATCCTGATAAAATAAAATTTTAATTTAATGTCAGCTTTAATTTTTTAATAGCATAAAATACATTACATAAATATTGTTAATTATATATTATACAATAATGAAAATAAAGAGAAATTATGCTGAATTGAGTATGTAATTCTGAACTTGTTAAACATTCTGGTATAAAAAGAAAATCGGAGATTTTAAAACTTTTTCAATAAAATTAATAGAATTTAAGCAAAGAAAAGTTTTAAAATACAAGCTTATGTAAAACAGAATTCATATTATTTTTAATTATAACTGTATTCAGATGGTTAATTATAATATGATATATAAAAATGTCATAATAATGGAAAAAAATAAAGAACAAATTTCTTTGATGAAATCCTCATCTTGCTAAGTTTATAATTTAATCACTTTTCTTATGCAAATATTAGGTTGGCAAGAAAGTATATTAATTTTTTACCATATACTTAAAAATGGTGAAAAACAAAATTACTTTCTTACTAACCCAATAATAGAAAGAATTGATCTTATATAAATATTGATTAGCAATATACTGCACATTAATTTATGTAGATTTTCTAGTGATATGTCAAAATCAATAAATTAAATATAGATCAACTACATTATGATTTTAATTTACTTTAGGAAAAAATTTAAAGAACAATATATTTTTCAAGATTTTTCTTATAAAACATTAATTATCTAGAAGATCATGCAAATAAATTTTATATTAAATATAGAAATAGTTAAAAAGTTTGTATAGCTAGTACAGATCTTACATCTCTTTCAGTTGTAGTAGTCAACAGCAATTTTTCCAATTCGTGAGATAACTGTATTTCTGCATCTTTTTTAGTTAATTCTTTGAATTGAGTTGTATCACTGATTTTTTTCTGATGGCCATACTTCTGTAATAAAAATATAAGCAAATAAATTAATAAAGTGAGTAACTGGAACTATATTCAATTAAGATCAACATATAAGTTAGACATTTTTGGAAACTATTTTTTGAAATGTGACTATTTTTAAATTGCATTTTTTTCTACAAATTAACAAGCATTCAAAATTTAATATATTCTATATATATAAAATATAATTAATTAAATTCACTACAACTAAATATGCAACAGAAAATTTAATTTATGAAGTTATTGTACAGAAAATTATGCTTGGTATTTTGCTTCAAATTTATTTCAACAAATTAAAGATATATTTTTAAATAAATAAAAAACTGATTTCAAATTATATTTTCTAATAGAACAGTTTGTCAAAGAAAAACGAATTAAATCATAGCAAAAAAGAATGAGAATAATGCTATGGCTATTTGATTCATAAACAATATAAATTCTTAAAATAGAACAAATTTAAAATTTACAAAAAATGTAGGAATTTTTTTTTTTTTTTTTTTACACAAATACAAATTATAAATTTCATTTAGCATGAACCTATTAGGTAATTTTTTTTTCCCTCTATGGAAAAATTTTACAATAATTCCTTTGGAATTCTGTTATTAAGTAATTCTACAGTTTCCTAAAAAGAAGATTTTAACAATAGTTTCCTATATTGCATGAAATTTAAAAAAATATATTTTTAATAAACTACGATAGAAAAACTTCACAATGTTATTTTTCCTTTGGTTATTTCTTTTTTAAAATTTTAATTGTTTCACATTTTACAAAAATAGTATTTATATTATTGTAATTTTCTTACTACTGTTGTTATATTTTAAATTCAATGTCTATATTAAAAATAAATATTTTCTCGATATCCAAGCGAATTGTGACATAAATAATTGATTTTATTTATAAATAACTATTCTCTGAAAAAATTCTCCGATTCAGCAGTATTTAAGTTGATTATAAATGCAAACTTATCTTTTCTAGTAAAATATCTTAATATATCTTATAAATAATAATAATTCACTAATTATGCTTTAACTGAAAAATATATTCTATAATTACGGGCCGTAATTACAATCACAACGAAACTTGAAAACATTGCTTAATGTATTCAATTTGAAAATAAAAAAAAATGTTTATAAAAATATTTAATTTATTTTTCAAAATTTTAATGTATTCTATTTCACTAAAGAATTCATTGTTTTTCACTAATTGTATGGATAAAACTAAATAATAATAATAATAATAATACCTACATTTTTTACTTCTAAATAACAAGTCATGTTTACTATTGCTTGTGTCAGAATTTAAGTAAGTTATAATTCAATAATCGGACTATTTTTTTTTTAAACAAGCGAGATTTCAAGCAAGAAAAAAAAGCTTAGTTTAAAGCAAATTAACATGTAATTAATTTCCAATGTGACCTGTCAGTGTCACCTTAAAGACATTTCGGTTTCGCTTTTAAAATTATATTTTGATGCCGCTATTCGCGGCTACAGTTAAGAAAATCCACAGAAAAAAAAAAACCGTAAAAAAAACTAATAATGGTAACTTGCATTGAATTTAATATATAAGACATCCTTTTAACATATCTTTATTTCCAAAATTTCTTGCAATTACCAAAAAATAAAATTTCTGATATCTCTAACTTTTTATTTTCATCTTACTAATATATTAAAATGAGTTGTAGCTTTTTAATTAGTCTTCTGATCTCTTGAAGACTCTGTCTGGCTCTCAACAGAATCAACTACAAAACCGTTAGACATTACCCGACGATCTCCAACATTTGGAATTAATCCAGACTTTGGAAAATCTTGAATGGAATATTTTTCTCCAATTTCAGCCAATCTGGGTACATAGTTCAACTTGTGAGGCTAAATATTTTTGAGCTATAATCATCTACTAGTATCAATGAGTTGACGACCAATGATTTCGAAATAAGAAAAATATTATTGTGATACCAGAAATCCTTTTTGTTTTGAGCCGGTTCATTTTATATTTCCCTGTATTTATAATAAGAAGAACTGCAAAAGGAAAACCGGGCAAAAATTAAACCCTATAGAAATATTAATATTTTAGACAACAAACGCAAAACAAAGTAAGATACATTTCCCAGGCGTGATTGTTTTTGTTAAATAAAATTATCTTTACAAGGTCATTAAGGGAGATGGACTTCAAGAAAGAAATTAAATTGGCCGTAGGTGAATGTAAGAAAGCTATCCAAATTATTATCTTTTTCCATTTTCTTTGAAATTTATCATTATCGGGTTTTTCTTATTACATTAAATATGAATGGTTTCTTATCAAGTGCTGTTCAAAATTTAGTCCAAATCATATTTCAAGTTGATTTTTTTTATTGTTTATAATACGTTGATTAGTATTGTACACATCGATCAGTGGAGTAATTTTCTGGAAAGGAAATGTTTTCCTTTTTTGAAGAATTATTTATTGTTATCTTTCCACAATTCCTAAATGCAATTTGTTAAAGTTACATTTTTATAATCTAAGTAATTCATATTTTCCAAAAAGTTTTAAAATTTAGATTATAAATATCCTTATGAAAATTTCGGATAATATTTTACATCTTTTATGTTTATTTGATTAAAATATATAATCTCATTCGTATAACTAACAGTGCAATTTTTGCTAACTTCTAACCGAAAGTGTGCATAAAAGTTATAGTGCGAATAAACATTAGTTCTTTTCATGGTATGTACTATAATCATTGGTCTTCATAGAACATTGCAGTGCAGTTTCTGGCATTCACAGGCTGATTGTTTAGTAGAAGTTTCAAATATTTTCAGCATATAAATTTAAATGTGGAGCAATTACGCCTTCCTCTTGGATAAAATCTTACTTAGTATTCTGGAGTAAAAGAGTGTTTGCGCCATGAAATTCTAAATGTATAGCGATCAATGACATCAAATAAGATTTTAATTAATCGTTTTAAAACGGTACATCTTCTTTCAAAGATCCTTTCATGACTTTAAAAACCATCTGCTTCCATTAAAAGTCAATTCTTTTAATGGTAAACCCATTTTTCTTTTTATTATGCTTTAAATATATCAAAGCCCGAACTTACCTCGAAACTTAATTTCCGTTGTATCTAAAAGTAGTTAAAAGTTTAGGTCGTTAATTTAGAAAGAAAATGATAAAAAGGAATTAAACTTAATTAAATATGATGTTAAATAACTTTAATCTACCGTTCCAATTGCAGGCCACGGTATAATACTTTATGTACCTTTATTTTTTGCCTCCCAACATTTTCGATATAAGAAAAAAAAAATTTAAAATTCTTTTGCAGTCCTTCAATGCAGTAGACAAATGAAAAATTTGTAATACATATATATACACAGTCCAGTCACATTAATGTGACCACCTGTCAAAAGCCAGAATAACCACCTTTGGCAGAGCGGACCGCTGCGAGACGTGCCGGAGAGAGTCAATTCGGTTTCTGAAGGTGTTCACTGGGATGATGAGCCATGCCGACTCCAGTGCCGTGGCCAGCTGCGCTAGATTACGCGATTGAGGATCCATGGCGCGAACAACTCGATCGAGGTGGTCCCCCCAGATTCTCGATTGGGTTTAAATCCGGTAAGTTTGCTAGTCAGGGGAGTACGGTAAACTCATCCTGGTGCTCTTCGAACCACGCGCATACACTGCGAGCTGTATGACACCTCGCATTGTCCAGCTGGTAGATGCCATCATTCTGAGGAAAAACAATTCGCATTTAGGGGTAGACATGGTACTCAAGGACAGATGCGTACTTGTGCTGATCCATCGTGCCTTCCACAATGATGAGTGCACCCAGTGAATGCCAGGAAAACATTGCTCTAACCATAATGCTCCCTCCTCCAGCTTGGATCCTTCCGGCAATTGTTGCAGGGCGTTTGCTTTCATACGTTTCACGCCGTATACGCCAACGTCCATCTGTCCGATGGAGCATAAAATGTGATTCATCTGAAAAAGCCACCTGTCGCCACTCTGTGGACGTCCAGTTTCGGTACTGGCGTGCAAAATTCCAGCCTTCGTCGCCAATGAGCAGCAGTCAGCATAGGTGCATTAACCAGGCGTCTGCTGCGGAGGCCCATGCGCAGCAACGTTCGCTGAACCGTGGTTGAGGATACACACTTGGCACTAGCCCTTTGTTCATCTGGGCGGTCAGTTGCACGTCTATTCGCCCGAACTCCTCTCCGTAGCCTTCGTTCGCCTCTGTCATCTATAGCCGTGGCGCACCACGCCCGATTTTGGATAGTGCCATTTTTAGCATGCACGGTATACTTTTACCATGGCGACACGCGAACAGTTCACAAAGTTAGCCGTTCGAAATGCTTCCACCCTTGGTCCGAAAGCCAATAATCATGCCCTTTTGGACGTCGGATAAATCGCTACGTTTCTGCATTACGCCAACGATTGAAATGCTTTCCGATGCCCTAGGACATCCTTTATATACACTCCACTGCAATGTGCTGCCACCTGCCTTTTGTGATTGATTATTTCACATTGACGTCGAAAGTAAGTGGTCACATTAATGTGACTGGACTGTGTATATACATGCATGAGATATGTTGCTAATAGCAATAAGACTATTAAAAACAAAAAAAAAAAGCACAAAAGAAAGCAAACTACAATTCCCATGAATTGATGTATTTAAACAGATAAAAAAAGGCAAGGGACAAGTCGCAGATAAAAATAAGACAAAGGCTAAATGAATTAAATGATTATAAACAGATAGAAAAAAGAAATTCTCGGAATTATTTCTTCTCATTTTTAGAAGCATGAATCTTCCCCAGTTTCATCTGTTTTTAATATTAAATTCGATATTTTTTTTTACAACTAATAAAAAAAATTATGCTACTTCAAAATGTTTAACTATGAATATAAAAACTAAGCTTATTAGTTTATAATACCTTTAAGAACACAATGGAATCTGTGCAAATCAGAAAAAAAAAAAAAACAGCATTTCAATCAATATAAGCTTCTGCATAAGAAAACTATAGTAAAATGAGGATAATACCCAAAGAAGCAATTAATATCAATTTTATGTTAAATATCTAAAATATGCACTATATTTCATACTACCTTTCTGAATTTTTTATTATCAAAATGAACTTGCCACCACCTAACTTTACTCAATATAGAATTTTTTAAAACTTCAGTCAAAATCGATTCTTCTGTAGCTCTAATAGATGTCTGTTTCTACTCAATTTACTATTAATTTCCCAATGGAATTTAGTTTCCTCAAATTCATAGCACTGTTGTTCCGCAATAAGACTTAATGACAGTCATATGGATGATTGCAGTTGCTAAAGGAACAGGTTACAGATGGAAAATACGTTTCAAGTATTTTTGAAAGAAAATACGTAGTTTTTTATTCAAATTTGCTTCTTTAGCTTGATATATAATTCAGTAGCTGATTTTTGAAATTCAACATGTGAAATTCACAATTATTGATCTATGGAAGACATCCAATAGAGAGGGACAGTGATTTATTGGTAGGAAACCCCATAATATGCAATATATTAGATATTGGTACAGGTTAAATTTTTAAAAATTTAGTTAAAATAAAATTTTAGTTAAAATATATAAGAAAAAGTATTAGATATGGGAATTTATTAACTTTTCCTTGGACATTTAATACTAAATTAATTAGGAGCAGGAAAAAATGGAAGAGTTATATGAAAATTTATAGTTAGCCGAGTATATCTAAAAATAACTAAGAAAATGGCATAAGTATACAGAATTTAAGAAAGCGAACAAAATTTTTTTTAAATAATTCTATTTAATAAAAAAAAACTTGAAAAAATTGTTCTCATCATAATTTGATTTCAATATTATACATGCTTTCTTACCTTATATAGGAAATTTAGTAAAGAAATTTGAAGTATACTGTAATTTTAAGTGGGCATTTATCTTAACATTGAATCCCCCTACCCAAATTGATAAATGAATCAGTAGATAAAAACTAATAAGGTCTAAAGGCTAGTAAGCCATGTTAAAAAAAATATAATTTCTAAAATATAAGAATATCCTATTTTAAAAATTATAGGGATCATGTGGAATTGTAAAAATTTTTATTTTTAATTAAATAAGTAATTTGGATAGGTTATTTAATAATGTATAATTTAACTAGTTCTGAGTTTTAATTTCTTGTACTTGTCGGATAAATTTAATAGATAACTGATGGTATCTCATTATTAGGATAAAATATAGGTTCAATCATTTGCATGATATGGTGCTATTGACCTCCAAGCCACAGAGCTCCTCAATCAATTACTCAAACAAGCAATTCAATTACATGATATATAATGACCTTTAAATGCTATTAGACAAATTTAGGTTTGATTCAGGCATATTTTTAAATAATAAAATGACAAAAAGATCCAAATAATAATTTATTCTTAGATTTTGACTATTCTTTTGTACAAGAATCGTCTACTGCATAGATTTTAAATAGAATGATAAGACACTATTATACATATAAATATTTATGAAACTAAATATGCCGAGGATTTGTTATATAAAATGAACTCATTCAAATTTTAAGAAAATCGAGTTTTTATTATAATTGATTATCAGATTTTATTTTTGCTGTTGTTCTAATTTCTTTTTAAGACTTTCTGGCATCTGAGGTGGAGGAGGACGAGGCAATCGCAGCCAAACTTTTACAGCATCATAGATGAACCATTGAAGAGCAGTAAGAGTACCAATCATGATGATTCTAGGTGTCAAACCCTTCCATAATCCTGAAATTAAATGTTAATATTTCAGATCTCAGTTTATATATAAATATGTATGTATTTTACAAAAATATTGCACAGCAATAACAATTTGTTTTCATTGATGGATGCAACAGATATTTAAAAGCACTTATAAATATTACGAAAAGAAATTAGAATAATTATAAATAATTGATAAAAACCCAACCAATAATTATTTTTAGAATATATATATATATATATATATAAACAGTTCACACATACAATTTTTTTTACATACATAGTATAACCAAAATAGAAGTAAGTTGACTTCATAAAATAAAAATGGCAAAAGCTAGAGGAATTTATTTTTCCAACTGCCATTCTATAAACGCATTCATATGAATCCTAGAAAATTTTATCAAAAATCAAGATAATTTTGTCCAATGGAATGAATGAATAAATAGTTTTTGATTTAATTATACAAATACAAACAATTAGTTTGTATTTGAATAAATATAAACTAATCCAAGGTAAGGATAAATATAGCAATAAAATGGAAAATCATTACATATGCAGAATCATTAAAAAGGTAAAAACTGCAGAAACAGATCTGTACAGAGAATATACATGTATGCTAAAAGCACAGTGGAAAACATGTTCAAAAAACTAACAAGAAAACTATAAGAAATTAATATAATGTTTACAATATAGCTTAATCAATAAATATCTACTTTCAGGACATGTTATTTCAACTCGCAAGATAACATCCAAGTCAAAATCAATTTAGTGGCAGACTCCCAATATATATGCAAACATCTGTTTTGCATACTTTGAATTCAATTTCTACATTTCAAAATCAATCATTGCACAAACTCTGTATTATCTTTCACATTCTCACATACAGCTTTTAGCCTTTTCTATAAAGGCTGATTTTGCATTTATCTTTGTACTCTTTCAGTTTCTACATTTCCCATGCTTTGCAAGCTGCTAGCCTAAACACTTTTAAATTATTTGTTTTTTAATGGCTACCCATTTAATAATGAAGCTGAGCAAATTTGCGTTCTTCAGACACAATGCATGCTTTTCCCATTGCCCTTTCAAGTTGGGTCCCAATTTTTTTAAAATTTTCAATGTTAAAAATGAATTTAATTATTCAAATTTCTAGCCTATCCCTTTATCTGCTGATTGTATTTGAAATTTAGCTATGCTTGGCAGCAACCTCAGGACTTATATTTATTGGGCCTCGGGGCCTAAGTGATATTTTGAGGTAGATTTTAAATTTTTATTTGATGTACAATATATTATTTTTAATTAATTCGATGATTGAGTTGCAAGTCAGAATGCTTGATTTCAAATCAATTTTTGCATTGAAATGAAATTGCTTCAAAAACTACTCCATTCTTTTTAAAACTAATGCATTTATAACATACAAATACTATATACAAAAATAAACCAAATTCACACATGCATATAAAAAAACTGAAACAGATGCTGGCGGAGATTATTGGTATATAAACATTAATTTTTTATTTCATTGTTTACTTGTTTTTTTTTTTTTTTTTTTTGGCATGATCTTGTTATTTTTCTTTCACAATAGAAATCTGTGAAGCTTTATCTCTAACAACCAACTAAAAAACACAGCACAGGCAACATGATTCACTCTCAATCATAAATTGTTTATTATGTGCACTTTGCAGAATAATAGAAAAGAAGATAATACAGATTTGACAGAAGAATCCCTACTATTCATTTTTTACAATGCTAAGTCTGAAACAGGTTCAAGATATATTATGGTCAGTAGTTCCCAAATATTTTTCTTTTGTGCGTGTGTGTGAGAGAAAAAGAATGGAGATTCCCAGCAGTATTGTTTGTAATGTCACTGAAGCAGGCTTATATTTCGATTTACTCATATTAAGGCACTTGTATCACAAGTTATCATTGCATATGTGTGATATATATGTTTGTGAGTGAGTGGATTTGTTAAAAATCTTAAAATTCAGACAAAAAATTAAAAACCTTGCAGAATTTATAAAACAAATTTTTAAGAATCAATTTACCTTTCATTCCTAATTTCTTAGCAGCTTCAATAGCAGTACTACCTCTATCTTGATTAAGTTTAGACACAACAGTATCGGCAGGGTGAGAAACAATAGCACAGAAGACACCAGCTAAAAAAAATAAGGTTCATTAAAATAAGATTCTTTTTTTTATGCAAATGAAGATGAATATTTATATGAAAAACAAACCTACCAATATAACCAGCAGCAAATGTAACGACAAGTTGCTCAGCTTTAGTGCATTCATCCCTAGGCTTTGGTACAACATGTTTATAAATAGCTTCTACTGTTCTTTCAAAGCAAGCAAACTTCATCATGGTGTAAGGAATTTGTCTCATCCATAAAGGTGCTAAACCTTTATAGAATCTAAAATAACAAATAAATATATATTATATTAATGTCTTAAATGCAGTTTTAAAAATGTTAAATTAAAGTATTTTAATCAAAAGAATGTAGCTCTTTATACAGGGGGAAAAAAGATTAACAAACAGTAAATAAATATTTATAGGCAATTCTCTCTTCAAAAAGCATTATTCTAGTACATAGAAACTTCTTCAATCTAAATTATTATATAAATCTGTAGGCTCTGTATCTTTTTGTTATTCATCAAGGATGTATTCAATTATCTTTTGAGCAAACACATACTCAACTATGAATTTTATAAAAGATATAGGACTTCACTGTTAGATAAATCACTTGTTCATGTACTGTGTTTAATAACAACTAATGTTGATAGAATTATACTTGCATATTAAAATACTTATTAATACTAACATAACATATATTATATATATATATATATGTTGGAAATTTTTGAAATACAAGGCATGAGCCAATGAAATAATGACATCTAAATATATTAGTTTTAACATATGCATATGTTCATATAATTATAATATATGTGACAAACAGAAATAACCATGAAATAGTAAAATAAAAAAAAATATTGATAATATACATATGTGTACACACACAAACACACATATATTATCTACTGCTGCATTTTTAAAAAATCTAAATGAAGATGGAAGAAAATTTATGAACAGCATACAATCATTTACTTTTTATAATAAACATATGCCAAGAATATATATTTAAAAAATTCTACGCTAGTGATCAGTAAGCACTTTGCCAAATTAAATATAAATTAACTGCTGTAATATAAATTAGCAGCTGTACACCAGGAAAGTACAGATTGTAGTCTGCAAACCTCATGTAGTCTACTTGGAAATTTTCTACAGGCCAACCTCATCATACGTCAAATTTAATTTAAAAAGTTATATTAGATACATTTTTTTAAATGTTCAGTTCTCGGTACAAGACTTAAAATATGGAACTTAATTCCACTTTCAGTTCAGTCAAAAGTAAACACTTAAATATTAAGAAAATATTTAATTCTATGTTTTGTTTTATTACAAACCATAAGATTAATATCTTTGTCAATCCCTATCAGCTGAATTTATATACATACATACATATATATATATATATATATATATACACTGAAGTGACAAAAGTCATGGGATACCTCTTAATATCGTGTCGGCCCTCCTTTCGCCCGAAGTGCAGCAACTCGACGTGGCATGGACTCAACAAGTCGTTGGAAGTCTACTGCAGGAATATTGAGCCACGCTGTCTCGATGAACGTCCATAATTGTGAGAAAGGATTTGCAGGATTTTGGGCACGAACAGACCTCTCGATGATGTCCCATAAATGCTCGATGGGATTCATGCCGGGCGATCTAGGTGGCCAGATCATTCTTTGGAATTGTCCAGAATGTTCTTCAAACCAATCGCGAACAGTTGTGGCCCGGTGACATGGAGCATTGTCATCCATAAAAATCCCATCGTTGTTTGGGTACATGAAGTCCATGAAGGGCTGCAAGTGATCTCCAAGTAGCTGAACATAAGCATTTCCAGTCAATGTTCAGTCCAGTCGCACCAGAGGACCAAGTCCATGCCATGAAAAAAAACAGCCCACACCATTACGGAGCCACCACCAGCTTGAACAGTGCCTTGCTGACAGTTTGGGTCCATGGCTTTCGTGGGGTCTGCGCCACACTCGAACCTTACCATCAGCTCTTACCAACTGAAATCGTGACTCATCGGACCAGGCCACGGTTTTCCATTCATCTAGGGACCAACCGATATGCACATGTGCCACGAGAGTCGCTGCAAGCGATGTCGTTCTGTCAGTAAAGGCACTTTCGAGTCGGTCTTCTGCTGGAATAGCCCAAGAAAGCCAAATTTCTCCGCACAGTTCTAACAGACAAGTCCCTTGTACATCCCACATTGATTTCTACGGTTATTTGACGCAGTGTTGCTTGTCTGTTGGGAATTTACGACTCTTTGCAGACGTCGCCGGTCTTGGTCATTAAGTGCAGGCGGTCGACCACTGCGCTGTCCATGGTGGGATGTTATGCCTGAAATTTCCCTACTCTCGGCACACTCTTGACACAGTGGATCTGGGAATGTTGAATTTCCTAACAATTTCCGAAACGGCATGCGTATAGCTCCAACTAACATTCGCGTTCAAAGTCTGTTAATTCCCGTCGTGTGGTCATCATCACGTCAAAACCTCTTCACACGAATAACTTGAACAGAAATTGCAGAAGCTCTGCAAGCACTGCGCATTTATACCTGTTCTATGCGATGCTACTGCCATCTGAAAATTTGCATATTGCTATCCCATGACTTTTGTCACTTCAGTGTATCTTGTTAAATAAGCATTACATTTTAAGATTGCATTTGAGAAATTTATTAAAATGAGAAAGCAGTTTAGATCAATGAGTTTGAGTACAAATATTTTAAGGCATAAAAAATATTAAAAAAATCAATAAAAACATTAGATTAATCACTTTTTTTGTTCTTAATCACAACAAAAATTGAATCAAATATTAAAACACTTTAATAAATGTTCAATATTCGATTTTTGCAGTAATATGATATCCGATAGTATTTTATGGTAATATATTTACACGATTCATATTTTAAACATTAAAATGGTAATATGATACTTACATTTATTGGTATTGCAGAAATTACCATAATTTAATAATTACTGTAATGCCAATCATGAAATTTTTCTTATTACATTATTTTTATTATAAGCAGAAAGTAATTAAATGTTAGACTATTTATTTTCCTTTTATTAAATATGTAGAACCCTCTGTTTCACAAATCAGTACAACCCTTATCTATATTGAAAAAGATAATTTTTCTTCTGGAAATTAGTGCATAAGCATTCATTTAAATATAAATGAGAAAAAAAAATTATTACCCCATAACTCCTTCATCCCTTAAAATCTGAGGAAATACTTTTCTCAAGTATGGTGAACATCCTGGTTGTGTTTGAATTCTGACTTTAGCTGCTTCCAATGGACATAGGGCAATATCTGCAAAGAATTCAGCAGAAGCACTAGCGGCTAAGTACAAAGAAGTTCTCCAAGTGTATGACAGTTCCTGAGAATTTGAAACATTGTCAATAAAAATTATATACAACCAAGTAAAAAATAATACCTAAAGATGCAAACGAAACTTACTTCTCCAAGAATACCACTGTAGATGTTTTTAAATACTTCATAGAAACCAAATTTTCCAAGACCTTGAAGTGAATAACCAATAGCAGTTGGAGCCCAGCCTTTTCCAAGACCTCGCATACCATCTTCTTTGATAGTAACAGAAAAGCCATTGAAAATGCTTTTATATTTTGCAGGATTTGTCTGGAATACAAAAATTTAAAAATATCAGAAAAACGTACTGTAAATGGCATGAACGGATATGGCATTAATAAAAATTAAAGTAAAAATATAAAAACAGATATTGAAGTCAAAAGTCCTTTAATAAAATGTCAGAAGATTTTGAACTGATTATGTTAAATAAATGTGATAAACATTAGCTTAAAATTCAATGCATAAGAAGCAATATTTTCAATACTTAAGTAAACACCTAAAATCTACAATGCATTAAAGAGCAATTACTAAAAAAAAAACCTTTGGAAAAAAGAACAATGAATGAATCAGGGTGAAAGAATGTATTACTCATAATGAAAAAAAAATTATTAAATAAAAGAAATTTACAAAATCATTTCTTAATTACAACCAAAATTCCTTAAAAGTAAAAACACTTAAAATCATTCTCTAAATGCATCCATATTTTTGAAATAGACCAGATAAAAAACTTTTTTTGTTTAAAAGCATAAAAACAAAATGAATGTCCAATTTTTTATAAAAAACAATTTATTGAAGTTTCAATTAATGCTACACTGTTTCAATATAAATATTTTTCTCCATTTTTTTATTTAAAGTTTAAAGGCATATGAAAATGAAATTGCTTGAAATAAAATGTATACATTAACAGTTACCTGATTCGGCATTTAACTAAATCTAAGGGAACAACAGCTGTGTGAGTGATTCCACAACTTAGAACACCACCAAATCCACATAATCCATAATATTTCATAGAACCAAATTCGCAACTGTTTTGTGCTGAAAAAAAATTTAAAGATATAATAAATGATATTTTTAAAAATAAATATTAGATAGTTATTCAGATCTTAAAGTTTGTTTACAGAAATCAATTAAGTTTCGGTTTAAAAGTAAATTAGAAAATCAATTCATGATATCTTTTTCTTTAACAGTGACAAATTTGAAAAAAATCATTTCCAATTTTTAAATAGCACTTCATAAGATCTAATAACAATGCAACTTTAGAATTTTTCTTTTCAATATGAAAAAAGCGAAAGAGTAAATTTTCACAAAAAAAACAAGTTCCAAACCAACAATTGCAAAATTACAATGCCAATATTCCATCGTGACAACACAAACGTCTTAATTTTATTTTTTTTGCATAATCTTGACTTCAGACAGCACTTTTCTTACACAGAAAAAAAGGGGGAAACTAAATGTCATTAAATTGATAGTTGCTAACTCTAGTGTTGTTGTTGGGTTCTGATCAGAATAGTGAACTCCAACTATCTTTTCCTCTCTGAATATCTCACATTTGAGAATTATTATTCTCGTTTGAAATCCTTTTTCCTTTCATACTTTTTGTCAATCTTTTCGAAAACTTAAAAGATTCCTCTTTTTTTTTTTTTTTTTAATTCCCAATCTGCAGCCAATTTGTGAAAATGATAAAATTGTTCTTTCTCAGACGATTTACTCTTCTAAAACAAACAGCAACCCTAACACATAATATCAAGAACATTTTTTTGCACAATATAAAGAAAATTGAAAAAATAGTTATTTTAACAATTGATGCATTTAAAACCCCTATCAAACACTCAATATCCAGTATTAATTTTTTCTCACAAGAATGTTCAACTGAGATTATCTCAAATTAAAACAGTATTTTTACTAATGAACCCTAGCTTTGATATCAATCTCTACATTTACCCTCACAGCTACATTCTATCTGATAGTCTCTCAGTGCTTAAAAAATTGTAATTTTCGATCAAAAGAGTTATCAATCTTCACAGAGATCATCTAAGAAAAACAAACTCAATTTTATCTTTAGAATTCATCAGGACTCCAGGACTTAGCAAAACATATATTAGACATAATCTGCAATTGAATTTCTCCTGAAGGATTCCCCCATTTACCACAAAAAAAGACATTTTAAAACATAGATGAACAATGATCAAACAGAAAGTATGCCCAGAATTTGATTCATTTAAATAGTATTAAACCAACTCATCAACTTTTTCCCAATCAATAAAAAGGAAGAAATGCTACTCTCATGATTTTGAATCAAAACTTATCCTCTAATGTTAGACACAATAGATTTGGTTTAACTTCTCATGTGCTCAAGATGCAATAAACTAGAGATATATTCTATTTTTATGCATTTAACATGAAAAATAGAGAAAGGCTTTTGGGTACAAGATCTTTATTCCTGGTTATTTGAAATGATCAATGACACTTACTACAAAACTATGTCAATAATTAATTTCATATGATTATAATGCATAGTATTCTCATATTAATTTTTTGGGTCTTTTTTTTTTTTTTAGGTGACAAAGGTTCTATGCAACCTCTCATTTTTCAATTTTTTTCCTCCCTATTTATTATCTTGGGAACAGGTCAATCTTTACTCATTAGCTCAGGTTCTTTATTATTCTGAGTAATTGGAATAAATTGAGGTAAAGAAGCTTGCCCCATAAAACTCAAAGCACTTAGTCAAGTCAAGCCAGACCAATTTGCATATTATTAATTAAAATCTGTAAATATTTTTTACTAACTTAATTTTTTTACAAAGAATTAAATTTAAATTAAAATAAGAAAATAATTTAGAAAATACTCAAAATTTTAAAAATGTGAATATTAGAAAGAAAAAATATATGAAATGTAAATTAGTAAATATGTGAAATATAAATTAGTAAGTGCAAGATAATCTAGATCTTGAAAAGAAAATTTTTTAATAACGAGTAAAATGTTACAGCAATAAATTTTTTTAACCCATATATTTCTCAACATTAAATTCTAAACAGTGTTCTTTTTGAATAACAATCAGTTATGTAAACATTTGATAAATTTAGAAAAAGGTTATCTTTTATAAAGTTATTCAAAGAATAGACATAATACTTGAATTAAAGATAAAATTTTAAAAATCTTATTACATCCTTAATTAACATATATATTCATTTTACTTTTCACTAATGACAAAAGAATTTAATTTAATTCTTCTTCAAATGTTTTTATTTTATGAAGCAAAGTAAACACCTAAACTTGCAGTTTAAGTTTTTGTTTGTAAACAGAAACCAAAACTGATAATTTAACAAAAACCAAAATTTGTTTTAAACACTCCATAATAATATACATTTGCAACATCTTGAAATCATTAGTAACAATATATGTTTACTATTTTCTTACAATTATAAATTTTATTTCTGAAAATGCTCTTGGCAAATGAGCAAATAGCTATATAAAATGAATTCCTTATGAAACTAGTATAGTCTTAAAACACTTAAACTTTTCATTTTAATTTGATTATTAATCAATAGGCGATTTATTTAACCATGTTTACGTCTAACCTTACAGAATGTTTATCAATTTAAACTTATCTTAAAAATAAAAATAATAAATAATAAAAGGATTTAAGATAAATGAAGTCACTTTTCATTTGCACATTAAATTAAAATTATACCAATTATTGTTCTTAGAGACTGATGTCTGCAAATATATTTACTAACCAATTTTACTTTAAGATTTTTTAAGTTGCATCCATAACTAATGCTAAATCAACGCCTCTTTGAATTTCTTTCCTCAACAACAATAAGTATTGCTACATGATCGTTATTACATATTTTGTTTTTCGCTTTTTAAATATTATAAAACTTGATGAAAATATACGATGATAAAAACATTAAATTTAAATGCTAATAATTATTATTTGTGTATCACAGATAATAACTGGGATAGCTTTTGATACACACTCTGTTGGCAAGCGTTAAACATAGTTATATTAAATTTTTTTTTTACATACATAACCGAATGAATTTGATATATTTTTATACCTGCAGCTGATGCAGCGGAAATAGTTCTGCCCGGCATCAAACTATTAGTTTTAAATTCAACTGGCCGACTTTCACCTTGACCAGCCTCGCAGCGGGCATAGATAGGTGAATAGAATTGGTTATTTTTCGCACTTTCAATAAGTGAAGAGAACATCTTGAAGTTCTTATGAATCTAAAATGAAATTAAGTTAGTATGACAAATAAAAATAATTAAAAACCATAAATATTAAAGAATATTTAACAGCTTACTGATCACTCGGCTGCCAAGTGGTCTTGCTTAATCCGAAAGGGTAACAGTAATTTTCGGTTGCAGTTAGTTACAGATACACAAGAGCGTAAATAAAAACCAACCGAGACCTTTTAATTGCAATCCTCTAATTAAAAGTAATGCATCGCATGCAGCAGCATTAACTGAGTCTTTTATTACCTGTATTGAAACGCTGATTATACTCTTAAGATTATTATGTTTTTTATAAAATGATCACGTTTTTAGATTTGTTAATTTTTTTTTTTTATTTCCAGTTGTTGTTATCGTGTCCATGGATTTAAAATATAATTATCAATGTTAGATCAAGTCAAAAAGTCTTCTCGATAGCGGCCGCAAGCAATGGCGCAGCTTCAGGACTTCTCTTAAGTTGGCCTCGATTGGCACCATACCCAATTGCAAAACATGGGGGCTAAGTGTTGGGCACTCAAAAAATGTGCTTAGGTGTTAGGAAAGCGTTGTGGCAATTTCTGCAGGGGATGTATTCCTGGTCTTGTCTGGGAGAATCTTCATCCCTCATGATTAGTTCTGAGTCTGCTAATAAATGATGGCAGCTTCCTAGGCAGTTGAAGTCCGTAATTAGTGTCTTCTTAAAATTATGAGGAATTAGTAGGCTTTTGGCAACTGCGTTAGCATCTGCAAGTGTGATAGTAGTCCCGGGTTGATCATTGTCCCTGGCTTTTGGCTAAAGTGTCAGCGCATTCGTTGCCCTCAATGTTGACATGTGCGGGAATCCATTGCAGATGACATGATTTGCCTATACAATGTAGAGTCTCTAGCAGAACCTTTATCGCAGAAGTGATGTTAGTATCTCCATTTTAATTGCTTTCAGAGCCGATTTGCAGTCAGAAAAATCACTAACCCGTCAGTGAGGCCTGAGATATTTGAGTCATTTAGATATAAAGCAACAGCATCTCTTTATTTCCAGTGGTGTCCTAAAAAGAAAGGGGTGGGGTGCCGAGGGAGAAAGATGCTTCTATTCCTTTTAACAGGATGTAGCGACACCTATTGATGGAAAATGGAGTACAAATTTAACTACTTCTACTTTCACTGTTAAAAAGGGAATTTTCCCGCTAGAATGAAAACAGAACGTAGTTGGCGTTAGAAATCGAATAAAGATGCTGTAAATGTGAAAATTGATTATCGTCTTTTATTTTGCCGTATAGATTTTAATAACACTACGCAACCTTTACAAAGCCGCCACAAGGTTGTCATCGACTCTGCACAATCCGACACAGAATTCAATGATAACTTATGAGAGTTTATACTAATCTTTACTCTAACAGACTTTACTTTAACAAACATTAAGTAATCAGAACCGTTTGAAGGCTATAAGCATTGTGCGAAAGCGACAATATAAGAGGTGACCAATTGCCCAAATGCTGTAAAAATAATGTACCCATATGACTTTAAATGCGATTTTATTGCCAAAAAAAAAATTTCAAATTTTTGTACAACTTCTATTTTAAGCGTTATATACATACATATATTTCTATCATTAAGAAAATCAAAGTTACGAATATTTTAGCTCATACGACTTGATTTTTTGGCTGAATTTATTAAAATTATTCACTCGTATCTCACTTTGCGTAATTTCAGAGTACGAGTGGGAAGGATCATTTCCAGCGATCATCCAATCAGGAGCGGGGTTCCACAGAGTTCACTGCTCGGCCCCTGATTGTTTCTAATCTCTGTGAACGGCATTCCTAAGCCAGAGTTCTGTTAACTGGCCATGTTCGCAGATGACACAGCTATAATTGCACAGCCCAAAATACCAGATTCCGTCGTTGCTTTTAATTAATAATTACATTCCTCGCTTGGAAAATTGGTTGAGTATCTGGAAAATCAAAGTAAATCGTACTAAAAGTGCGTGCCTCCTGTTTACACGAAAAAGCACATTGGTTCAATTTTAAATGTCACCCTTTTCGGCCAGCCAGGCCCCTGGTTTACTGAGTACAAGTACCTGGGGTTAGTTTTAGAATCAAAATTGACTTACAATACCCATTTTACCAAAGTAGTTGCAAAAGCAACTGCTGCTAGCGTTAAGCTAAAAGCCTAATTTCTCGAAAGAGCAGGCTAGCGATCAGACATAAAGTTTTGCTCAACAAATCAATCCTTCGACCAATTTTCTTATACGGATGTCCCATTTGGGCGTCCTCCTCGACCCCAAACTTAAAGAAGCTGCAAGTCTTTCAAAATAAACAGATAGCTATTATAGTTAATGCTCCGTGGTTTGTTAGAAGGAAACAACTCCACAGATACTTTGATATTGATCCTATTATGGATTATATTTTCAAAATTTCTAAATCTTTCCATTCCAAATGTCCTCAGATACGCAACGAAGCGATCAGACAAATACCTGTATACCACCCAGGTGTGGCGAGCTCCAAAAAAAAGGCCCAGAGCTATCTATGATACGCACTGGGAATCTAATCTTTCCCGCCTCTGAAGAAACGTTGTGGAATTTATTCCGAGACGGTTGATTCTACCGCAGTGGCTGGAGTCTAGCTACGTCGATCAATTCAAGTGAATCTGAGCTGCAATCTTTGATATTTAAATCGTAATTAATTGCTACGATGTGCATCTTAATTCAGAACATGGCTATCTGACTTTTAAATTTTTAATTGTAATAGTATTTTTAATCTTTAACTTGTTTTAAGAAGCTTTAATTATCTTACTAATTTGTTTGTTTACCTTTTCCTCTTAATGCAATATTTTAAATTAAACAGCTTTTTGGCTGAATTTCTTTGTAAATTTTATTTATCATGATTTTTGTTTAAATTCTTAACCTTTTAAACTTTTATTTTATTTTTGATTTAATTTTTAATAATTTTAAATTTTTTCTTTTATTAATCTTAATTTAATAGTTAATGCTCTGGTCAAACCCTAAAATTTGAATAATCTATATGATATATTACTAATATTATTATATTAGAAGCAAATGAAAATTAAAAAACCAAAATTAAAAAAATAAAATAAAAAATTGCTTTTCCCGACTTCGGTTGAGTTTTTTGTTATGTATCAATCCTAAAGGAGATGACGCCATCTATCGGCGATTCTTTAAGTTGAATGTGAAGATGGTTTTTTGTATTTTGTTTACTTTGGCTGTGAATTTGTTGTAGCTGTGTTATATTGTAAATTTCGATGTAGTATTTTGTATCTTATATTTTTAATTTCTTTATTTTTATTTTATTTTTAGCTTAAAATGTTTTTTTAAACTTGAACTTTTCAATTTTTGGAAATCGACAACGAACTCCTAATTGTACAGATAGTATTTAGAGTTTTTTGATCATCTTACTTTAATTGTTCAATTTCAACAAAATTGTATACAACAAAATTTAATAATTAAAAATTTGGTAAATAAACAGTGATCATCCAGTCCGCAGAGCCCTTAGCGCTGCATCTACTCGACACCTCTACTTAACCGTTCTTTGCAAGGAATAGAAAATTTTTCGAAATTAAAAAAATCATTTATAGAAACACTAATTTTTAAAAATTAGAAGATTAAATGTCAAATCAAACCATTCACAGGATAGTAGTTCAGGCATCTTTTGGGCAGATGGTCTTATCCACAATGTTCCACACTGCCTCTACCTAATATCTCAACATTGGCGGATAACCCAACTATGTGCCCGCAATACTGTAAAACACGTTTCAAAGCAGGTGTTTTGAAAACACTACATATATTTAATGATTTTAGATTTAAAAAGTGTGTATTGGAGTCGTATAACTAATGTAAAACATTTGTTATATTAGATTTTTTCCACCTTAAGTTTTAATATTTTCATTTAAATCTTCTGATTGGTCGTAGAAGAAAATTAAAAATATCATTAGATGCTTTTAATTACTCTTTATCTTTATTTGTTTGTTTATTTTTAATTAATCTTCTTGTTCTCTTAAAAAAAGAAGCTTTTGTTTTCATTTTCAAGCTTGTTATTTTTATCAAAATTCGAACCTTGCTTTACTTTAATTTTTTTTTCATAGTCTCACTGTTAATCGTAACTTTTAGTTTTAAATACTTTTAAACTGCTCACTTTCACTTCACACCAAAGTTTTCTACTCAATAAAAATGTTTTTTCCCCAACTTGGCTGGGTTTTTACCATGTTTCTACGGACTGATGGCGCCATCTGTCGGCCAGCCAGTCAATTAATGATTGTTTTGTTTGTAATGTTATTTATGTACTTTTGTTCATTTTATTTTATCTTAACTACTTTATTTTATTTTTCTTAGCTTTAAATTTTAATTTTAACTTGAATCTTAATTTTTTTTTTTTTTTTTTGGACATCGTCAACGGACTTTTAATTGTACCTATAGCTTTAGCTTTTTTTCGATCTCTTGCTTTAATTGTTCTCAATCAAGAGATATTTTTCCTAATTTTATAAATTGTTTTTCTTTTCTTTATTAATATTCTATAATTGAAGCAAATACACTTAATGCTAATTTTCTAACTAATTTAAGATGTGGAGGTATTGTGGTTCTTAAAACCACCTAGGAACTCCGTAACAGGTACGCCCGTTGCCCTCACTCATAAATTGTATCAGAACTCTCTCATTGAATTGAAAAAAATTAACGGACGTAAAACAGAGAAAAAGAGGGAAAATTTGCACGTTTTAAAATAGTTATGGTCTTACGTAGGTCATAACATATGTAAATGTTAAATTTGAGGGCTTTAAATTTTAAGTTACAAATTGGAAAAGACTGAAAAGTGTGAATTGGAATAAAGTACAAGAAACAGATTTTTAAATTCATATGTGAGATAAAGGCATGAAATAAATTAAAAGATTAGTTTTTTATCTACATAAGGATGAATTCCTTTGTATTGTAAAATGTAGCTAATAAATTGATAAAACAAATCTTATAAGAATAAAAATGCTATACTAATAAACTTTTAATACCGTAGTTGTTAAATGCAATAATACCAACATAACAAATATGGGAGTTTTTATATTATTTAGAATGTATCAGTAATTCCATAAATCCGCGATATTATTATAATAAATTGATGTAAAAATTAATGGAAGAACTTTAAATATAATATTTTAACAAGTGACTAACTTTTCCCACCTTTCTCATAATAGTATGGAATGAAAGAAAAATCTTATTTCCGGTAAATAGCGTTGAAAAATGAAGGCTGCAAAAGGAAAAATATTACAAAAAACAATCCGGAACACTTTTTGATTTTATTTTAAAAATTCTAAATCTTCAAATAAAGAGAATTCGAGAGAAAAGATATACAAAATAAAGTTATTCAATTTCTGGTTGAACATCACCACACATAAAATTCTATCTTCTATTAGATTGATAATATATATTAGATTATTCTACAGGTAAAAGTTACATTGTATAAATAATAATATAATGTTTCCTGAAACACTAGTGTATTTCAAGCAACAAAAAATATCTACGGAAAAGAATATTTTAAAACTTTTGACTAATAAGAATTTCAAATGCTAAAATTTATGAAATGAATTAATTAATATGTGGAAAATTTGGAATTTAGATGTATAAAATATAATAGACAAAAGGTATGAAGGTGGGATAATATTGAAGGAGATAAAAGTGACCTACAAAAATTAATTTTAAAATAAAATTCTAGAACTTTTTAAGTATAAGTAACTCTTCTTCTTTATTAGAGCAACAGCTTCTTGTTAGTCCAAGGCTGTCTGCCTACTAGCAGATATCGAAGCGTGAGATGTTTTCTTTTTACTGGGTAGGGTTCCCCTATGCCTAATGCTCTACAGTCATATTAGAACAGAACCTACGGTTTAAAGTGGATTTCGAACCACTACAAACATCCATGGCGCCGCCTGGACTTGAAACCAAATTCTGTGGCACCGAGCGCCAGAGTATACATAAATCATAATTTCAATTTAATAAGTAATGATTCTTCAAAAAGTAAATTCAGAAACTATAAGTTCTTTGTGACCATTAAACAAATAGTTTCCATGCTATAGGCATATTTTTTTTTTTTTTAAATACACATTACCTCATTAATGTTATAACCACTTTCTGTTACTCGATGGGAAAACCGAATAAATGTTCTTCGTCCGTTGGACAGCGACATCAAGCAGAAGAAATATACCACGCTGTGTTTCAAACATACTCTGATGACAATTTGATCAAGTAACTAAACATAAAGCTAAGATAATATGTACAACGTATTTTTAAAATTTTCAGTTATTATATTCTCTTCTTTTTTATGCTATGTCATACAATAATTCTGTAAATCAAATATTGCAAAGTCCCTAAACGATTTTCACTTATTTTGACAGCCATTAAAAACCTAAATCATTTTTTATTGATACTGTTCGATAGCTCACTCACACACACGAATAAAAACACGACGTGGACTGTATTTCTCCTTTATTTAGGCAGCCATCGCACTCGAGGATAGACTCGCCATACAACTTCTCTCTTTACATGCACTTACTCAACTCACTGTATTGCATTCTTCCTCTTTCTTGCATCTCACCCCTCCCAGACACCCACGCAGACCCTCCCAGACAGGACCTGGTTTTGATGCAACAGATAACCTTATAGATATTTTTACAATTCCGTATTTTAAACTGCTAAAAATCTATTAGAATATTTATAATGAGAGACACATTTCAAAATTAATAATATTGGAAAAACAGGAAAAAAATAAATAATGAATCACTTTAATAATATTGACACCTAGACGATGGCCCTAAATACTTGAAGACAGATTTAAACATCTTTTCCATAATTTGGACATGACTGCAGCTTCTCTTTTCTCGGATATTTATGCAAATGGTATAACATACACAGCTTTCAAGAAAAAAAAAATATGAAAAATTATGATGGCAAGGTCAAAAATACATTTAAAAAACACGCTTTTTATAGAAAAAGAAATTATGCTATATACATAAAAGATAATGTTGAATCAGAATATTATATAAAAATTAGTTAAATTTTCGTCGTTTTGCTTCACCTCTCCCTACCTCTTCAGATATCGTGACTGTGAAAAGCCTTTCTTTTTTAGGCAACTTCAAGGGTGTAATGCCGGAGAGATAACAACAGATAAATTTTAACTGTCTCTGCTGCCGGAAAATATAGTAAAGTAAATACTCGCTCTCAACATTCGTCACCTGACATCGTCGAAAACTGAATATAAGCAGGGCCGGATTTTCCTATAGGCCTAGGGCCTCAAGATCAAGAGGGGCCTGCATTCAAATTGTTAGCAAAATCAGAATTACACTATTCCAAAACAGTAAACACTAAATCGAAAATAAGGAGAAATTCTACACACATGATTAATAAACAAACATAAAAATGTATTGGTTAAGTTCAACTCGTTCGGCTCATTGGGTATGTTCGTTTGTATACAGTAGATTGCACCAAAGTATAGTTCATATGTTCAGTTATTTGATAGAAAATATGATAATTTTTATTGCATATTTTATTTTCGTGGGCAAAAATTTTTATTAATGAGATTTAAGAATTTTTAATTTATTGACACTTAGACGGATGTTTCTTTGTAAATGTTGTGTCTTATGTTTGATTAGTTATTGTTACAAGTACTATATAGAGTGCTGAGAATAAATGTCCAAATAAGTGTTTCCGACTTTTTTTTTGTACCACATTTTTTATAAAGATTAGTACCAATCATAACATGTTTCATTTAACATATCGATATATATCACAGTAATGATGTATTTTATAATCTCTCATGTAATTTACAATCTTAAAATGGGAGATGAAAGGGCCTCATAAGTGGAATAGCTTAGGGCCACTTTTCATCTAAATCCGGCCCTCATAGAGTAGTAATAAAATAGCGAATATTTCCCTATTCAGAATGAATGGAATATTGAGGCCAGCATCTTCCATCCTTTCCGCACTAGAATTGGTGCTGCAATCGGCGTTGATGCTTTAAATATGCCACGAAGTTTTGTTTTTAATTTGTCGGGACGCTACATACCCAAGTGAAATACATAATGTGTACCCTCAGTTTCCACACTTTCTTTAATTTCATTCATGTGACCTCTTTCTTCATAATCACGTAAAAAGTCTTTACATAACAATAAATAATCAAGATCTTTTATTAATCGTCTCCATAAGGAATCTAATCTTTTAGCACAATATCTCTGAATTTTCCAAAATACTTAGGATCTGCTTTAAGGGCCATTTTAACCACATATTTCTGCTCTTTATCTCCATAAAAATTATTTTTATAATGTTCTTCACATATCTGAGTTTCGTTATAGGAAGGAATGTCCTTTTCTATATTTTCTATTTCCCAGAAAGATTTAACAGTTTTATCTAACTGCTCATAATAGTCTCCAATTAATCCACAATGAATATTCTCATTTAAATCACTAGAAACACTCCCGGAAATAAGATATCCGAAGAACGTATTTTGTAAAAAAAATTAAGCTAGATTCAGGAGGATATATTTGTCCTGGTCTCAAAAGGCTATAAAAAACCTCTGCGTCTGTTAAAATATCTATTCTACTTGGAATGTTAAATTGTTGATTAGCTAATTCAATATTACTCAAATTATACATATGATTTTCTAATACTTTATTAGGAGTTATATTAGTAACTCTTGAACGATTAAAAACTTCAACTGTCTTTCAAAGCTATTTGGTTTATTTTTTAATTTGGCGATAACTTATGATTTAATATTTAATGACGCATCATTTAATCCCGATACCACTAGATTTGTTTTTCTTTATTTAAATTAAGTCTATCAGCACATTCTCTAGTTATAAAACAAGCCATAGAAATTTGATCTAAAAGCGCTCTTAATTCATATGAACTTTCAGAATCCTCACATAAATAACATTTAGGTGTGTTGAATGTAATGGCTTTGCATCCATTCACAAATAATTTATTACTGTTTTGAATAGTGCTTTCTCTTGCCCGTATAAACTCTTGAGCAGCGGAGGAAAGGGAGAATTGATTTCATTACTTTCTTTTTTTATACAAGTCATTAGAGATAATAGAGAGTTTTTGCATACCGTATTTTGGACGTCCGTTAGCTTTTTCTCCCTATTGCGCATGCTCATAGGAAATATTATTACAGATACGCATGCGCAATTTCCTATGAGCATGCGCGCTAGGGAGAAAAAAGCTAACGCACGTCCAAAATACGGTATGCAAAAACTCTCTAATATATTTATATTGTCTGCGCTGACGCCTTTGTTTGCGTGGGTAGTGTAGACTTTTGTGACGTCTACGTTTACAAAAACAAAATACTTTTGATTTGAAATTATAAACTGAGCAATTAATCTATAAACAACTAAAACACATATGGATTCTGTTTTACAAGCTCAATTCTCTGGTACACTGGCATCTTTAAATAATTTGACACAATTAGAAATATGATGGATTTTACCACATAAAAAAATTTGAATCGTAAAACAATCGTTTTTGCGTCTGAAAGAATGCGTGAAAAATAATAAAGATTAAATTACGAAATTCAAAATATTACTGTGTCCAAAAAGGAAAAACCAATTTTCATTTTAAAATTCCCGGGACTTATGGAATTTCTATTTTTTTTTTTTTTTTTTTTCTTCCTTTTTTAGGTTGCTGACACTGTTCTTGATATATGTGCGAAATATTACAGCAAAATATTCATTAGTGTTTGAGTTACGCTTGACTTGAGACGCTAAAACTGATTTCGGCAATTTTTGAAATGTCTGAATTAATTGGGCAAAGAACTTGCATTAAATTTTGTTTGCGGAAACGTATAGAATGTTGCAGAAGGCATTCGGTGAGCATTCCTATATCGGAAAGAAATGTTTAGAAGTGGTATAAACAGTTCAAAGAAGGTAGAGAAAGCGTTGAAGACGAAGAGCCATCTGGTCGACCATCAACTTCAACCGACGAAGTTCTCGTTCAAAAATTAAAGATTCGGAAAGCTTGCAAACCGTCGATTTACAGTTAGAGACCTTGCTGATGATGTTGGAATTTCAAAAGGATCGGTTAATTCTGTCCTCAAAAGCATCAAATTTCGATTGGTTCCGAAAATACTGAATGGACTTCGTTACTTTTTCGCAAAAAATGAAACCCATATCGTTCCACAACCACCGCATTCACACCGTGCGACTTCTGGTTATTCCCTAAAGTTAAAAGACTACTCTGGGGACACCGTTATGAGTCGATCGAAGTGATTCAACGTAAATCGCCGTGCGTTTTGAAGGCCACCCCTGCCGATGACACTTTAGCATGCATTGAGGATTGGAAAAAAGTAAGCGCATTGTACATTGTGTACGGAGGGGATTACTTTGAAGGCGATGAAATAAATATGGGAGAATAAATAAAGAGTTTTTCAAAAAAAAAAATAATTGGTTTTACTTTTGGGCACTGTAGTACAGCTCTAAAATGTGAACAACAAAAAAAAAAGTGGTCAACAAAGAAAAATTTTGTTTTAGTTACTTATTATTAAATAATTAAAATTAATATTAATATGTATACACATATGACAGAATCACAATATTAAGTAACAAAATAGAAAGCGAATTTCCTTGCATTTTCCTATTTTCCTTTCTATATATGGTGTTGGACTATTATTTTTGTTTGTTATTATTTATTCGTTTTTTTTTTTTTTTTTTCCGTTTCTAATTTATATAGTTGAAGTTTATGAAGCTGATTGTGGTCTATAATTTCTCATTCTATCCATCTCTTGTTATGCTTCATTATTGCAAGGAACCTTTCCAGTGAGTGACTTTTTAGCAGGCATTGAATATTGGGGAAAAAGTTGGCATAAGTGCATTGTGTCCGGAAGGGATTACTTTGAAGGCGATGAAAAAAATTTGGAAGAATAAATAAAGAGTTTTTGAAAAAAAAAATAATTGGTCTTACTTTTTGGGCACAGTAGTATGCGTGAAAAATAAATAAATAAATTTCTTAGAATTTATAAGGAATATTGAAACTGAATTCTTTTTTTAAAATTTTCTATTATTATGTACAATCAATTTTATTCAATATTTTTCTTTTAAACTAGCATTTTTTTAGTTCTTTGTCCTAATTGAATAAAATTCATATTTATAAGCAAAGTTGCATACCAACACTTGTGCGATTATTCATCGATTCCATTTATTGCATAATTTCAGAATACAACGGTATCTATTTTTAAAGCCTATGTAATGAAATTGTAGTGAAATTAAACAATAGTTGAAATCAAATACTGAGAATTATTTCCACATTTTATTCAAATTTGCATTTCGATTCAATAACATCCGTTATTTTAAATGGCGTATTTCTACATCCGATTGTAAAATATGACAGTAACAAGTCTTACCTAAAATAAAATAAATTTAGCATATAACTGATTAAAAGAGATAGTTTTAAATTTCTAATATTTATTTATGCAAGTATTTAACTGTGAGACACAATACATTTTACAATTTTTTTTTTTTTTTTTTTTTTTATTAAATTAAAGTTAAAAATTATTTTGTTTGCCTTTATGCCTTTATTAACAATAAAACACGCCTTATAAATAAAAAATCAGATGAATAATACACATAATATCTTTATAAATATCATTGCGAAATATTATAAATGCATAAAAATTTCAAAATATTTAGAGAGGAGGTGAAATATTCCTCTTAAAAACCATAGAATGGAAACTTGACATCTAAAAACATTTAGTTGAACTAGACATCAGTGACCTGGTGACTAGCGCTCAGGGTGTTGGTATCATAGGTTTCAGGTTCAATCCTGGAATGACTGTTTGTTGGTTGTTCCACTTTGAATTGTACGTCTCGACGTCACTTTGAATTGTACTGTGCCATCCATAACATCTGCTTTGCCGAAAGGTGCACGTGCACACACGCAAGAAGCTGTAAAGCTTGTTTATCTAATCACAAAGTGGAATGTTGAATGATACGTGAAAAATTGGACTTGGTGGACGAGTGTCTGGCGCTCAGTGCTACAGGTTTCGGGTTCGAGTTCCGGCGGTGCCATGGATGTTTGTAGTGGTTCGAATCCACTTTATACAGTAGATCCCTGTCTAATATGACTGTTGGGCGTGGGGCTGACATCCGCACTCCTTAAAAGAAAACATCTCTCGTCTAGAAATCTGCCAGTAGGCAGACTGCCTTGGCCCACCATGGGATTGTTGTTCTAAAGAAGATGATATGAAAAATGTTTAAACATTTGCATAAAATTATATTGAATCTATTAGTTAAATGTAGAGGTTAAAATTACTAACAGTTGTATTTTTATTTTCATGAAAAGTACACCTACATATATCAATTTTTCTCAGGTATAACAGGAAAGAATTCATTTATTTGTTTTTAATATACGAATGTAACACAGCACTTAAAAAATATTTGAATCTACTGAATCTACTCATATTTCAAAAATATGATTATATTTCTTGATACCAGCTGGAAATTATTCTTAAGCTGGATTTTCACTAGATTATACAGATTCGGAAGAACTGAGGAAAGAACTCGTTTTTCTCCCTTGTCAGCTGAACCTGAATGGTCGAGTGGCTGGCGCTCGTTACCACAGGTTTCGAGTTCCGGCGGTGTCATGGATGTTTGTAGTGGTTCGGAATCCACTTTAAAATGTAGGTCTGGTCTAACAGGATTGTAGAGCTTTTTATGGGATCTATTTAGCCTAAAGTGCGCACAGGATGACCGTAGAGCGACAAACCAAACCAAACCCCAGTCAGCTTACACCGAGAATTAAATATTCCGCTCTATGAAGTTCAAAATTATGTTCATAGAGGACGTACATCTGACGTGATTTACACACACTTTAGAATGATTTTCTGTGACAACTGTTGTTTACGGTATCCTCCGCTCTTGCTTAATTTTTAAATTAGTTATTTTTGCAATTTTTATATTATTTTCCATAATGGACAGTAGATTAAAATGAAAGTTATGATATCTTTAATCACTTTGAAACTTCAAAGTCGATCAAGGTGGTGAATGTGACCAATCTAAGAAAAACAACAACAACAAAATCATTATTATCATAAATTTTATTTTTATTCTAAAAAAAAACCACCAAATATTTTCTAATTGAAAAAATTAATTTCCCGAAGAAAATTTTTTATTCATGAATATTTCTGAATGCCCATGTGTAGTTTCTCTCCTGATAATTTAAATATATTTTCTAAATTTTCATTCGCATAATTATATGTAGTCTGGAAAAGTTGTTTTCTACTAAATAAAAAAAATTTAGTATTAAAAATGTTTTTTTCTTCAGAATGTTTGTACGTTATTTAGTATGCTTGCTTTCATGAAAAATAGTTTTACTTTTTTTCATTATTATCATGTAAACATGATGTTGTCCTGGTTAGAGGTCCGTGGCGTTATCTGAAAATGAGGGCCATGCAACTAAAACTCCATTACAAATTTTGGCGGAAAATGGTACTTTGGGCCCCTTAACTCTTGAAATGATTCATGAATAACGTTAATCTTAAAGAATTTTCTAGAAAATTTGGCTTTTGATTGAAAAGTTTTTTAGGATGGTTTTTAATCACTTTTTATGTTTTGGGTTGGAATTTTAAACAATTGTATTTCCAATGGCTATAAGTACTCGTAGTGCGTTGATCAATTCCTTCTTTTGAAGTTTCATATTTATCACTTTTGGCATTTTCCGGTGCCTATTGAGCTGTATAGTGCTTCTTATAATATTTGGAATACTTCATTCTTCATTTATGCCTAGAATTTTAAAACTTGATATATCTTTTTAGCTATTGAATGTGATAGCGTTTCTTGTAGAATTGGGAATACTTCATTCTTTATTTACGACTACATTTATCTTATTTTTGAATATTTTTTTTAGAGATTCTTGAGCTATTCATTCTTCATGAAGTTCTTGGTCTATTCATGTGGCTATTGAATCTGGCCATTCTTATAGTATTTCAATCAATTGCTTCATATATCTCTTGCTTTATTAAACATTGGCATATTCTTGAGTTTATTCACACATGATAAGTTGAAATTTGCCGAGCAGATTTCAGTTGTAATTGATATTGTATTAGTATTCTCTTTTTTTTTTTTAATTTTTTTTTGCATTGCATTATTTTCTATTATTATGAATGTTACATTATTTTATCATAAATTTTTTTACGTGATTAAATTTTATAAATTCACACATGTTATCAAATACTTTTCCTTTTATAGTATTTCATTTGGCATGAACAATTAGAATTTTTTTGTATACCAATTTTTTAAAAAAGAAAATTGGGATATCTGAAAAATTCTCAATTTAGTGAATGTCAGAAAGTTTTGAATAACTTACTACGCTTAA
Source organism: Caerostris extrusa (assembly GCA_021605095.1). Classification (NCBI taxonomy): domain Eukaryota; kingdom Metazoa; phylum Arthropoda; class Arachnida; order Araneae; family Araneidae; genus Caerostris; species Caerostris extrusa. Next base: position 52,099 of record BPLR01015883.1, read on the forward strand.
TCATTAGAATGTTATTCATTTTGTTAATCTTATAAATAATCAAAATATATTTAAATAACAGCATTATATAATAAAAGCTTCTAACGTTTCACCCTATACTAGACCTATAAACGGCTTCCAGAAGAGTGCCACTTTCAGGTTCATGGGAACGCTTTCATTTTTATTTACAAACATTATAACTATATACAAAGCTAGATTTACAATTAAATGAAAATTAAAGATATAAATTCGATACATAGTTCAGTTCCCTCCAAGGACGGAGATTTTCAGAGTTCTGTAGTCTACGACGAATCTAGTCCAACAGGTCTGCGGAATATCTTAATTATCACACGGCGTGATACACGAAACTACAAGGGTCTCACTTTATAAACAGATAGAAACTCTGGCCTGTTCAGTCACTTTCAGAAGAAAAAAAAACTTCTTGTCGACTCGTCCCAAAACTCTCTTCTTCTTCTCCAAAGCCCCCTTTAAGAAAATCCACCAAGAGGGGAGGGGGTCAACTTCACATCACTTCTTATTGGAGTAGACACTATATCAGCCCATGGTATATTACCAATCACGATGTAACAACTGATGGTGTAGTCCATATTCCATCTGTAATTCTTTCGACCCATGAAGGTAGTACAAACAGTTGCTAATTTCATGAGGTCTCATTATGCATGACACTGAATATCTGCTATCAGATTTGAGTGACAAGTTGTTCTCATTAATATAAAACACTAATTGTATGTAATATAACTATCCACAACACTGCTTATCTGCTGTCAAATTTGAGTGATATTTTATTATTATGTTCTTTATTAAAGAACATACATTCATCTCTCCTGGGAACGGAATGCTACAAATCTTCCCGTGGAAAGAATGTTACAATACTTAATTGATAATTGATAATTGATATTCCAATTCTGAATAATTACCCAAAATATATGCAATTAAGCACATAATGAATGCTTCAGATGATAATTAAACTAGCCAAATAACGTTTTTCATTATATTGGTAAGAGTTTATAGTTGACTTCATTTTTTATGATCTTAATTTTGTTATTTATTACTATAACATAATTATAAAAAATATAATTTGAAACTGATAAGAAGAGCATTTCATTAAAATTGTTATATTATTTATACAGATACACTGAGTTTCTGAAATCAAATATAAATTCAACTTTTCAAAAATTAATTGGTCCAGTGACAATTTTTTATTTACACAATAATAATAATATTTTATAACTACTATTTTTAAAATTATACCTTTTAATATCCAAGTTTAATGATATTACCAAAATTTGAGCAATAACAGCAACAACAAATATTGTACGGATAATTTTAAAAATTCCTTTGTCAATAGTGCTTAAATATTCTTTAATTTCATACTCAGGTTTAGTAAGGACCCACCATGCATTCCTACAAAAAGCTATAACCTTGAACTCAAAGTTAATAGGGTTTTTTAAAGGACGAGTTGACCCTTACGTTAGACTTTGGGCTTTGTATTTTTTTTTTTTCGCTCGTTAGACTTTGGAACCGATAATAGGAGAGAGTGACGAGTTCCAGGGAGTACGGAGGGTACAAAGACCCTTAAACGAATATGCTTTTAAAATGATCTTTTAAATATTTGTCATATAATTGTATTTTCTGTGTTATGTGTTGCAGTTGTGTAGTGCTGTCTTTGTAATTTTCATAAATATGAAAGCTAAACATCGTGTAATTTTTTTTAAGAAACAATTCGATTTCTATCCATGGACAACATTGAATTAAGACCACACGCATATCCGGCCCTAATCTTTAATTGTTTCATATTCAAGATTTTTTTAAATTAATTATTCACCAAATAACACGAAGTTAATTTTCTTATATACTTGTCTTGTTACAATTTCTGTGTAAGAAAAAAAAAAAAAAAAAAAAAAAAAAAAAAAAAGCCTGCTTTCCCATTTATATTTACTTTTTCATGAGCACAGGAATTAAATGCTTCACAAAATATCCTGGGAAATAGATTGTACCATTTAAATGATTATAAGAAATTTTCAGATTTAAATATTTGCTGAGAAGACACATTATAATTCTTACAGGGCATCTTTCGATATTGTCTAAATTGAGCATTTTATTATCCTTAGTTTGTAATTTTCCTACCATAACATACTTAATTACCTACCATAAAATGTAAAATTAATTCAAGATTCAGTTGACAAAAGATTCTATTTATTAAGCTTATTTCTTCTACTTTGAAATTGCATTTTTTTTTTTTTTTTTTTTTTTTTTTATGTCAGAACTTAAGAATTTAAATTTTCCGCGTGAGAAAAATCATCTGGATTGGCAAAATAAAGAGTTTGATTTTCTATTGCTTGTTTCATCCAATTATAATAAATTTTATTAAATGAACAATATCAAACAATATAATACATTTTTTTTTTTTTTGCTGAGCAGAATCTTGAATATCGGCACGAACTGGCAAAGTAAAACACGAGAGAGCACAAAACGCGTGTATCCAGTACTTATATCAAAAGAAATCGGTAAAAAGACTTGTGCCAAAAAGTTAACCATAGTTTAAGTTAAACGTGAATGTAAGAACGTGGGAAAGCAAGTAAAAAAACAGGCTTCTAAGTGGCTGACATTTTGCGATTTGCATTTGTGGCATTTGATGGAAATCTAGTTTTTAATCTCTTTGACATGAATGGGTCATATTTGAGACACCGATTGTTTTAAACTTAAGAAAATGTTTTTGGCAACACTCATAATTCTTTTTCGGCTTTTCATGGTTGGAATTCGGTAATAAACTTAAATGTTAAAAATAATTTTATGTTCTGTTGAAGTTTTGCTAATATATTAATTAAGAGATTTTAAATAACATGACCATGACAGAGACTGATGACGTGGGGTAAGTTTATTAAAACATTTGGATCAATACAAATTTGAATGAATGCCGTTACCATTTTATCGAATCGTTATTCCGAAACATAATCAAATTTTTTATTCTATTAAAGTTAATAATTTTTCAGTTTTATATCATTACATGTGTTAAAATTAAAACAATTTTGTAAATTAAACTTCATATGGTATATTGTTAATGATTGAAGAAATGAATAATTAAAATTTTTAGTTAGAATAAATGAAGATTCATGACATTCGTTTCTCAAAATTTCATTCCCAACATCTATGTATTGATTTTGCTTTTACTTTTATATATTTCTCTATTTCTGAAACCAAACACACTTCTAAATGTGCATATAATTTGATTAAATTGTCATTTTTAAATTATATTTTAAAAATAATTTAAACATGCTTTAAATTTATGCTTACGTATATTGATTAAATATAGTTAAGATGAATTTTAAATTGGTTATTAGTTTGTTTGTTTGATATTTTCGTGTTTTGTACTATGAACTAAATTTTTTGTTAGGTTTGTGATTCAGTTGAAAAGTTCTGGTTTTGGCCGCTCATACCATTTTTTTTAAAATAACAAGCAAAAAGAAGTTCCTGATCTAAAATAATCGTTTTGTATTAATTTAACCATACTTTTAATAATGATTTGAATCTGAGTAATGTAGAAATTAGTAAATCTCACTTGCTAAGGTAATAAAGAGCATAAAAAATAACAAAAGTCAACATAAAAGAAGTCATAGTAGAGTGATTTTGCCAAAAATAGGCTTTTGATAAAAAAAAAAAGAATTACAAGAGAATAAATTATATATATTATAATTATATAGAAATTAAAAAGAATCACTGGGTATGTTTTATGTGCTAATAAGATTGCTTTGAAAAAGAAATGCTGATGTAAATTAAAATAATTTGAATACTATAATTATAAAAAATTTCTCTGTATTCTTCAACAAAATTTTTGTTTCTCTAAAACCTTTCCTGTGAATAAATGAAACTTCTGACAAAATTAGGGCTCTCCTATATGTTTTATTGCATGCTGAACCCAAAAATAACCATCAATTTGCATATGATGTATTGTTTTCATGCTTAAAGCATATTTATTCTATATATGTTTTCATTATGAATTTTTAATGAAAGCATCAAGATTCCAAATAATTTGCATAATTTAATTAAAATTCATACCTTGCATAGCTTCAAATAATCCAAACCAAGAAGCAAATATTTTCCAGATTTCATTACTGTGTTCTTCTAGATTGGCTGGATTAATTTTTACATTATTTTCTTTCCTTTGTATTGTTTCAGATTTGTGCTAAGTAAAAGAATGAATCATGTCTATATTAATAATCCTAATAACTTTTGTTATTGTTATGGCAAATTCTGTTGATAAAAATTTTGTTACTAAGAGACACCAAAGGAGCACAATGAAATGTATGAAATAAGTGTACTTTTATCTTCTTCAGTTTTTAGACTGGAGATCCACAAGTCTTGAAATAGTAAAAAGTAGTTCCAATGTAGTGGTATGGATCATCCAATAGTATGCAAAAACATTAAACATAGGAGCATAGCTAGATAATATAGATGCATGCAGTGTGCAGATATATTTGAAAGACTTGAAGATTTTTGAATAGCTTTTATGAAAAGGAGGAACCAAAAAAAAAAAAAAAAAAAAATGCCTATATGTCATATAATAAATATAAATAAAAAATAATATATAACTTAAAGTATGCTTAATGCCAAAAGGGAAATTTTTGCTAAGCCCCCATAAAAATTGCAAATATTTTATCCATTGAATCTTTTTGTGAATCTTACAATAAAGAAAAAACATTAGATAACCATGATGATAGATGAAATGATGATTTCTGTAAATAGAACACTGATAACTAAGTATAATATCCTTTTAGAAGTCATAGCAGAGTGATTTTGGCAATAAAAAAAAAAAAAAAATTGCAAGAGAGTAAATTATATATATTATAATTATATAGAAATTAAAAAGAATGACTGGGTATGTTTTTTATGTGCTAATAAAATTGCTTTGAATAAGAAATGCTGATGTAAATTAAAATAATTTGAATGTTATAATTATAAAAAAAATTTCTGTATTCAACAAAATTTTGTTTCCAAAAAACTTTTGCTGTGAATAAATGAAACTTCTGTCAAACAGAGATAATTTTGTTCATCTTTTCAAAATGATATATCACAGTATTAAAGATGATAAGGAAAGGATAAATTTAATATAATTGTGTTCAAAAAAATTTAAGGAAAAAAATTAGTATAGAATTAAACTACTTTGTTCAGAATTGTTTAGCAATATTTTTTATATTTTCCTGAATGATAGTTAATATACATATAATTTTTAGCATAATAACTTTATATTTTAGACTTTTTCAACATAATTTTTTAATTAAGCAACACTAAAATATTGTTGCTAACTTTGAAATGAAAAAGAACTAAACTAGTATCTGGATGAGCCGAATTGGTGAAAATATTTCTTTTTTTTTAAGTTTGTATACTTCTAGAATTTTATGCTATTGATAAATGATTATTACAGAATAAAAATCAGCTAAATTTGTTGTAAAATGATATAAGAATGATTAGGTTTGCCTCATCTAATTTGTCGCAGCAAAATACTTTTTCCAACTTTTCTCTTAGTCTGGCCACAATTGGAGCAGTTACTTTACAGGTTAAATTTGTTTTTCTTAAATATTTCTCAATCTTTTATTTTATAATAAAGGGTTTATATTTGGAATATGTAGTATAACATTGTAAATGTGAGTATGCCAGGTTACTTTCTGTTATGTGATTTAACTTTGGATGAAATTAAGCATCTTAGTATTAATTCTTATGAATCATAATAATTTTTATCATGTATGCCAATTTCCTTAAATAAGTGTAATGCTTTTCTATTTATTGGATTATCATGCTATTTGCACATAGTGTGTCACATCTTCTATGGAGATAATGCTGAATCTTTAAATTGTTACTGTTGTCAGGTTAGATATCATTAACAAACTTCTTTTCGTGCATGTATTCAACATATATTTAATTTGTAGTAGAATTCTATTGTTTATATATTTCATTTTAATTTTCAGTTATCAATTAGTTTATTAAAATCTAAATGAATGACTTCTAAGTAACACATTTTTTTGCTATGATTATCGAATTAAAAACAGTTTGGGTACAGTTTAACATATATTTATAAATGTATTGGCAACTTGTGTCTTAATGTATAACTGAAAATTTTAAATTAATTTTATTAAGTATTAATACAAATTAAAAAGCATTATCAAGTGTGTTGCATTTGAGTATTATTTTAATCATACTTTGTTAAGATTTTATTTTAAGTATAGTGGTTTATTTTTAGGAAACTTTTTGTTGGTGGTTTAAGCTGGGAAACTAGCAAAGGTAAATAAATTGTACTTTTATATTGTTTTTATGCTTTAAAAATAGTATATAAATTGGTATATTTAAATCGGTTAAAAAAATCTTCTTTTCTTCTATATATGATTTCAAAATTTCTTGTTTATTTTCATGTTAAAAAGCAAATTGTGTGGTTAATTATAGTTTCTGTTATAAAATAATATTTTTTTAATTTTTTGTCTGTGAAAATGAAATTGACATTTATAAAAATATCAATTTTGAATAAGAATTAATAATTTTAAAAAAAAATTTGGGGTGGGGAAATGAGTTGAAATATTATATGTCAGTAAAGGCGCTAAGAAAAAAAAAAATAAAGATAAGATTTTATGAAAAAAAATACATAAAAAAATTAAAAAATACTTTTTTGCCTGTGTATAATAAATATATAATTTAAGCTAAAAAGTTTGTTTTTAATTATATTCCTGAAATTCTAAATTTCTAATGAAGACTTTTGTTTTGTTAATTATAAGATACTGAAAAACAAGTTGAACCAAGTCAATGACAAGTCATAAAGATAGCTTGAACAATTTCATAAAATACATTAACAATTTTTATATAATATTATGTGAGAATGTAGTTTTAATTATAGTGGAATATAATTAGTATTCATTTAATGTTTAAAAATTAATTTTTAAATTGTGTTCATTCATTTCTTTTAATTTAGAAACATTGCAAAGCTATTTCAGTCGATTTGGTGAAGTGGTAGATAGTGTTGTAATGAAAAATAATGAAACAGGCAGATCAAGAGGATTTGGGTTTGTAACCTTCAAAGATCCTGGCTGTGTATCTGCAGTTTTACAATCCAAACCACATGAAATAAACGGACGTACAGTAAGTATCACTATGTGGAAATTTGATAAAAATGTATTGATTATCTGGAAAATGTCTTGGATACATTATATGCTTATTGATTGTAATTTATTTGTTTTGAAAAATTAAATTTTTAAATAATTTACTTATATTTAGCTGAAAAGTAATTTTTTTTTATGAGTGAATGATTATTAAAAAACAAATTTTGAAAAATTTATATATGTTTTTCTCTAATTCTGTACATTTCTTTTATTTTCCATAGGTTGATGCAAAAGAATGTACTCCAAGGAGCCTTCAAAGGGTAAAATTTTCTCTTTTAAAATATAGAATTTTAATCTTTTTTTTTATGCATCATTTTATTTCTATTTTGTATAATTTTTTATTTTAAACATTGTTTATCAAATTATTTTTCTTTTTTAGAATAGAAAAGGTCCCAGCCAATGTAAAGTATTCTTAGGAGGATTGCCTCCAGATATCACTGAAACTGATATTCGAAGTGCTTTGTCAAAGTTTGGAAAGGTAATCAGGTTTTCCACACATACTATAACATGTTAATAAGCATGCTAATTCTTCTGCATTGACGATTAAATTTTCATTGCTATCAACATGGTCAAAGCATTGAATGATTTACCTTTACTGGATTAGTAAAATTTAACTTTGAAATTGGAGACACGTCTTAATTTAGACTTAATAGCTTCTTTCAAATTTATGCCAAGATATTTTTATTAAAAGAAAGGTAGTTTTTGCATTTTTCAGAAATAATGCTCTAAGTAAATTTTGTTTTAGTCAACAATGCATAAAATAAAACAATGCAAACTATATTGCATAAAATAAAAATGTGCTATTTCTAATCGTGTTAATTTTACCTTGTTTCAAGTTGTATGAAATTATACGAAAAGAAAATTGAATTCTATTTAGTTTGTTTTTATGTTAAATCAAGTTAAATACAAAGAGTACTAATATAAGTTTTGACAGAAGTAATTGAAAAAAAAAATTGTTTAACATTTATAAAGAAAAAATATCCTGCTTAATTTATGTATGATGTAAGAATTTTGCATATAATCTGAATGTGTAAAATTCAAGTTATTCTATTCTTTTCAGTGTATATAAATAGTTAATATGTATATTTATTTTCATATTTATCCTTATATTTATAAAAATGATACAATTTTTTTCTTCAATCATTTCTTTAGTGTTTTTGAAAATTGTGATTTGCAGTTGTGTAATCCTTAAATATTTTTTGTGTTGTTGCTTCTTATCCCATTTAGTCGACAACAACATCTAGACCAAATTCATGAACCCTTATGTTTTAGGAAAGGGGAGGGAAGCTTTTATGATGAATTGCCCATAGGTAGAAGTTTGACTTGCTCTTTGTTGCTGAAGAAGGAGGCCAATGCTTCCGGGAGGACTTTTATGGGGAACTACCCCATATTTACATATTGTATGGGAGAAAACTTTCACTAGGTAATATGACAAACAAGGCAAGATACTGAACATTGCAAATGCCATCCAGTCTCCTCATTTTTTGAAACAGTGTCTATAACAAAGCTGCCAGCCGATTGAACCTCAACCTAATGTTTAACCAGTGGCCCACATTGTCACAAGTTGGGTTTATTATTTGTATATGTAATTTTATTTGGAATTTTTTTTGTCCATCATTTTTAAACCTACAATTTTTGCTGGCTTATGTCTCCTTCTTAAATATTATTTTAAAAACATATTTTTGATGCTTGCTTTTATTTCAAGTCGCTTAATATTTATTGTTTATACAATTGAAAATTTGTATGCTTCTTTAAAATCGTATAATTTGTATATTTCCTAAAAATTTGTTTCATTTTTTTTTTTTGGATGAGTATTCTATTTTGTATTAAATTTATTAATTAAAATATTAGTATATATGGAAGTCTTACATTCTATTTTTGCAATAAACAGTTTTTTTTTTTAAATTTTTTATTTATAATGGTTTTGATTACCATAGGTAAATCAAGTTACAATCATGTGTGATCAAGAGACAAAGAAGTGCAGAGGTAATTCTTTTTTTTTTTTCTTTGACTGCTTTGTGTTATACCTATATCTACTGCAGTTATTTTAATTTCTAACTATTTAAATATATTTATAGGGCAATAAAAACACATAATTTCGCTGAATTGTTAATCATCCCTTTTCATCTCAACAAATAATTATAATTTGTAACTTATGCACTAATAAATAAATAATAATTATAATTTGTAACTTGAATATCAATGCAAAATTCACTTGATAAGAATAATTTTATAATATATATAAAAATTTTTTTTGTTAATATTCAAAAATGTAATAAATTATGAACTAAAAAAATCTAGTTTAAAATTCTTGGTTTTTAGATTAAATAATAAAAAATAAAAAAAAATTTCAAAAGCAATTTTCAGAATGGCTTTAAAAATTCCTGATAGATAATTAAAAAAATTACTTCTGAATAATTACAATTTATTAACTGTATACGTTTTCTCTTGATTTTATATGTTTTTATTTTAAATATATTGTATCTTATTTTATTTTCTAAAATGGTGATCCCTTCTTAAAAATATAGGTCATTAAAAAAATGTTGGTGCCAAATTGTAGTTAGAATTTTTTTTTTTTTTTTTTTTTTTAATGCTTATAATATGAATTAATAACTTTTTACGAGGAAAGGGAGGAGGAGATGATAAGCAAATATTTGTGAACTATTGAATTGAGATAAATTTTGTTTTCATTGTAATCGTTAAGTGAATTTTCTATTTTAACTTTTCAAATTGCTTTGAAAGTTTTTTTTTTTTTTTTTTCCCCTCTTTATATTGATTGTTGTCAGTGAATTTATTCATTAGAATGTTGTATAGTTTTGTTGCTAAACCAAGCTGTTAATTCATTAAGATTTTTTTCAAATGGCAGCATCAATTCCAAAACTTGTACACTTTACATTTTAGTTTCTTAAACAGATTTTTTTAATATCAGATTTACTCATTCTGTTATTATTTACATTATTTCTTGCAATTTCTTAATGATCTTTTCCATTGTACAAGGTTCTACAATAACAATATTAAAATTTGTATATTTGATTTTAATTTAAGTATTAGATTCAATGTTTTCTTATTACAGATTATCTATTATTCATTCATGCTCATCTAATATTATTAGTGTGTGTATTTAAATATATGGCTTGCTTAACGAGATAACACATTCAAATTTACTTTCAAATATATTATGAATTGTTTGGCTTCTTAAAGCCTAAGATTGTCACCAACATTTTTTTTAAAATTAAATCGTACATAATTTAATTGAAAATTGAAAAAACATTAGCTAACAAACATCAGTAATAATTTTTTTTTTTATACTATGCAATTAAACATTTCTATATGTTAAAGTGTTGTATTTTTAAAAAAATTAAATATTTTTATTTCTGGTGAAGAAAGCACATTATATTGTATCAAAAATTAAAAGGAAAACTGCACATACTTAATTATACATGAAATCAAATGTATTTTACTATTTCATTTGCAGTTTTTTATTGCTCCTTATAATTGACTATATTTTCTATAAAGAATTTGAGAAAATTTTTGAATCCTGTTATCTGTTAAAGATTCACTAATTTTTATTTTTGATGATATGCATTATGCTAAAGGTTTAAAAAATTACTCACATTTTGTTGTATTTTTCATTAGAAATTTATAATTTACTACATATGGGATATTAAGATAGAAATTATGCTGGATTGTTACAGAACAGAAAAAATGTGTGAAATAACATTAGATTGTCATGCTTTTATATTTCATTAGGTGAATTAAGAATTTTTAAGTAGAGAATATGTGTAGATGATCATATATCTTTCATGTCTTCTTCTATAAGCCATGTCATTATTGTCTTTAAAATATGAATAGTTTTGTAATGGGCATTTCAGTTGGCTTTGAATAGCAATAGAATCTATTAATTTTAAAAAATTATTTTATAAGTTTTTTTTTTTTTTTTTTTTTTTTTTGCCAAGAATGGTTTCAAATTTTGAATATTATGGAAGAGTATAAAATTGTTCATTTGTTGGATTAAAATTTGTATTTATTAGATTATATTTATAAAATATAGTCACATTATTAGTTGGAAAATATAAACTGTAATTGAAGCTATAATAGAATATAAGAAGAGTTTTGTAAAATTTTAACTACATTTTTATTCATTTTTTAAAAATAGTTTTAATATTTTTGAACTTAGTGATAGCTGTAATTTCTTTTTCTTAGTCTGAAGTCCTCAAAAAATGTTTACTTCAAAAACATATACTGAAATAATAGAAACAGGATGTGTATGTATCAGATAAGGTTTCTATTAGTTATATTTCAGCAATATATATCAAGTCTCTAACCTTATTACACTCTTTTACCTTATTACTTCTTATTCTCTCATTTTAGTTCCAAATATTCTTTGAAGATAGACTATTTGGAACTAAAACTTTTTCTGACAAGACATCTCCTCTACCTCACATTTTTTTGGAATCAATTTACTGTAGTTATAAATAGATTTTCATATAAACACCCCAGTTTAAATGATATATTTAATTGCAATGAGCTCATATTTCCCTGTGTGAATGTTATGTGTTGTTTGTTAATTAATTCAGATACATTTGTCTCGATATTGATAAGTAATCAATACTGATGGACTACTACAGTATTCATAGCTGTTTAAATTTGGTTCAGTAAATAATGCATTAGTTGACTCTAGCTACTCTTCAACTTTCAATATCTTAGAATATTTATAATCTTAAAAATTTTTCAGCTAGATTTTTAAAATGCTGTAGAATATTTTTTTTTAATGAATATTTGCAACACATCCTTTTCTTTTTAACATTTCAGTGTATGTTACAAGTATTATATTTAAAAAGTAACAAAAGTATACATATACATGGATCCCTTAATTTGAGGCAATTATAATGATCAGTAATATTTCAATAAAAAATACCATACATCTCATCGAATCGCATGAAATTTCAATATTCCAAAGAATAAAATATAATCAATTCAAGAGGAATTTATTTTATTAAAATCGATGCGATATATTTTGTTTTCTAATTCTAAATTATATGCAATTTATTTTATTTTAAGTGTGTTTGATTTAATTTAAATTATAAAAAATAATCCTTTTCACCTTTTGGTATATCCATTTATACTATAGTGTAGAGATGTAAGATTATGCTTCATTTAAAATTAGGCTTTGGATTTTTATCTTTTGAACTTGAAGACAGCATTGATCAAGCATGTGCTCAGCGTTTTGTGAACATCAACGGGAAGCAGGTGTAGTGTTTATTTAATATATATATTTATTTGTCTCTTGTTTTTATTTTAAATTAAAAAAAAAAAAAAATTATGTGTGAAAGCTGAGTGTTGTCCAAGTTTTAATGGATAAATGTTCTTAAATTTGAAAAGTAAACATGAAAGTTTTATGTATGGTATTTTTAACTTAAGGTCACTTGTTTTCTGTTGCCTTTTCATATTTTCTAATTTTTATATTTTAATTTGAAAGTAATTTAGGATCATTAAAGTGTCAAAACTTATGCGTTTATTTAGCAATTTTTTTAAAACATATAAGAATAATAATTGTAATGTTGTAAAATCAGCGATGAAAACAAGTTTTCTTATGATTAATTTATATTTTATTGCTTGAAAAGTTAAAATTAATTTTAATAAAAAATTATTTTTCCAGTTTTTATATTAAATTTATTGTTAATTTTTATTGCACATTTCTAATTCTGTTAGCTTAATGATAATGCTTGGAGGATTAATTTATATTTCTAAGAAATTTCGGGCTTAAATATTTAAAAGTAAGAGTAATAGAAATAATTACTTCTGCATTTGGGTATTACAATAATCAATCCAAATACTAAAACATTCATTAAATTAATGCAATGTCACATTTCATATACTCTCTATTATTCGTTATATACCTAAACTTTCTTATACTATAGCAGACATGCCAACTCTCCTGACTTTTGACAGGTTTGAATCCTGACGGTGGCATGGATGTTTATAGTGGTTCGGAATCCACTTTTAAACTGTAGATCCAGTCTGTTTAGCCTAAATTGTGCACAAGATGACTGTAGAGCGACAAACCAAACCATGAAAACCTGACTTTTGACCCTTTCACTCAAACTTTCTAGAAAGAGATTTTTGTATAAGAAATGGCAGAATTTTGAAGAAAATCCTTATCTATAAAATGGTAAAATAATCCATCACAAATGAAAAAAATAAATAAAAAACAATCTATAAGTAGAAAATATCTCATCTCAAAACTTAGCACTATGTCCTTGAAATGGTGCATGGCAATTTACAAAAGAAGGAAAGAAAATCTCAGAACTGAGTAATGGCTCATGTGAGGTAGGAACAAAAACATGTCAAGAATTTGTTTTAACAATATGTGCTAAATCAAAAAAAAAAAGGCAGTACCTTACTCAACTTAGAGTGCTATATACAGGAATTTTCTTACATAATTACAGTAATTCCAAGGAAAGTGCTTCCTTTGCTTTTTGTACGGTTCGTGTACCAACATTAATACAGATCATTGCAGAAGAGGAGATATAATTACTCATACCAAGTCCTATAGCATATTGAAAAAAAGTAAAATAATAATTATAAATGATTTAGAGTTTGTGTTGAAGATAACAGCATTATTTTCTTTGAATGTTTGATTTACTTCATTTATAGTCAAATATAATTTGCCTATAAATGCAGAACAGGCAAACAAGAACAACATTATGTCCCAGGTGGAACTAAAACAACAGCCATTGTGTAATCAATGGTTAATGATTCTAAATCTGACATTGTTGCTTGGTTGAAGGAGCAATCATTTTCTTTTGCAACAACCAAAATTTGTACCCGATCGTTGTTACATATTGTAACTACAACACTAAAGAAATTACAAGCAGTTTGTTATCTCATTCACTTTTAAACGGTGGCTGTACTGGTAGAAACCTTGGGCAATTAATTATAAACGCTTTAGTGATTTTTTTTTTCTAACAGGTAAAAATAAACTGTATTACCACCATTTTTCATGTTTTTTTTTTTATGCATTTACTTGTAACATATCAAAGCATAGCAGTATGGTAAACCTTTTTATTTATTCAAGAAAAAGATGTATTTTAATTATTTATCAAGAATTTTATATGAGAAAATGCATTCTTTAAACCTTCACTCAGAGAAATGCTAATATTTGTATTGGTAAGTCCTAAATCAATTTTTAACCTTTTATTTGATTCCTTATAATTCGTTTATTTTTAGTATAATTATGCTTATTTTGTAAAATTGATATTTAATTAAAAACTCCCTATATAAAAATCCGTACATAAATTTTTATTTTGTCTTGAAGTTTATTCACTAAAATCTTCTAATTTTCATTCCCCAATATTGACAGCTATGCAATAGATATGTTCCAAAAAATTGCACATAAACAGAACTATATGAAATATTCCAAGCACATTTATCTTCATAACCGAATTAGGATAAATAGTTGCCTAAATTACTAACCAGTTTAAGATCTTTAAAGTAAAATTCTCAGATTCATAAATTGCTTTTTTTTTTAACGATAGATTTATCTCCAGTTTAGACTCAGGGTTGGTATAGTAATAAAAGTCTCATAAAAAAATTGTGTAAAAGGAGATCTGGGTATATTTATGTATGTAAGTATATATGATATATATAATTTTAAAATTTATGTGTTCTTTCATGGTCCTCAGTCAAATTAGATACTTACACAGCTGCTGTCTTCATATGTATATATAAATCAAAAATTTCTTAAAATTACTAAGGATGTTACAAATATCTATAATGTTCAAACTTATATATAAGTAAAATGTTAAGAAAATGCAGATTTTTAAATTCATAAAATAAGTATTTTATTATATTTCTAAGGTTGTGTTAGGATTTTTTTGCAAACAGATTTCTTGAATCTCGTGCACAATTTATCATTATTATTCAAACATTGAGATAAAAGATTAAGAAAATGAACAAATTATGCAAAATGAATTCAGATTGCCATATTTTTTGGTTATTTTATATAATAGAAATAAATTTATTTTCTTGCTCTTTTAACAATATATCTCTAATCCATTTAAGTTCTTTATTGTGTAAAATTGATATTTGCTGTTATTTTTATGTATAGTAAGAAGATTTTATATACACTGAAGTGACAAATGTCATGGGATAGCAATATGCAAATTTTCAGATGGCAGTAGCATCGCGTAGAACAGATATAAATGCGCAGTGCTTTCATTTCTGTTCAAGTTATTCATGTGAAGAGGTTTTGACGTGATGATGACCACACGACGGGGAATTAACAGACTTTGAAAGCGGAATGTTAGTTGGAGCTAGACGCATGGGTCATGCCATTTCGGAAATCGTTAGGGAATTCAACATTCCCAGATCCACTGTGTCAGAGTGTGCCGAGAGTATGACATTTCAGGCATAACATCCACCATGGACAGCGCATTGGTCGACCGCCTGCATAACGACCGAGACCGGCGACGTCTGCAAAGAGTCGTAAATTCTAACAAACAAGCAACACTGCGTCAAATAACCGCAGAAATCAATGTGGGACGCACAAGGGACTTGTCTGTTAGAACTGTGCGGAGAAATTTGGCTTTCTTGGGTTATTCCAGCAGAAGACCGACTCGAGTGCCTTTACTGACAGAACGACATTGCTTGCAGCGACTCTCGTGGGCACGTGAGCATATCGGTTGGTCCCTAGATGAATGGAAAACCGTGCCTGGTCCGATAAATCACAATTTCAGTTGGTAAGAGCTGATGGTAGGGTTCGAGTGTGGCGCAGACCCCACGAAGCCATGGACCCAAACTGTCAGCAAGGCACTGTTCAAGCTGGTGGGGGCTCCGTAATGGTGTGGGCTGTTTTTTTCATGGCATGGACTTGGTCCTCTGGTGCGACTGGACCGAACATTGACTGGAAATGCTTATGTTCAGCTACTTGGAGATCGCTTGCAGCCATTCATGGACTTCATGTACCCAAACAACAATGGGATTTTTATGGATGACAATGCACCATGTCACCGGGCCACAACTGTTCGCGATTGGTTTGAAGAACATTCTGGACAATTCCAACGAATGATCTGGCCACCTAGATCAGCCCTACATGAATCCCATCGAGCATTTATGGGACATCATCGAGAGGTCTGTTCGTGCCCAAAATCCTGCACCATCAACGCTTTCACAATTATGGACGTCTATCGAGACAGCATGGCTCAATATTCCCGCAGAAGACTTCCAACGACTTGTTGAGTCCATGCTACGTCGAGTTGCTGCACTTCGCCGGGCGAAAGGAGGGTCAACACGATATTAAGAGGTATCCCATGACTTTTGTCACTTCAGTGTATATATATATATATTAAGGTATATATATATATATGTAACATTAATATTAATTTATAATAGCATTAATCGTATGTTTTGATTTTAATTAAGTGATTTCAGAATTTTCAATTTATTTATGAGCTATTGATTTTTTTTTTTTTTTTTTCAGAATTGTGTTAATCATTATGAAGATATCAAAAATATTTGTTGTTTTTCATTGAACAGTTACAAAGGATTTTATCTAATCATAATAATTTCGTTGGAATTATTTATTAAATTTTTTTTTGTCAAATAATTATTCTATTGTTTGATAGATTTTAAATGAGTTTTGCGGTATTGCTTACATTTTACATTTTTTAAGATTGCTATCTAAACTTTCATTCTCGGTTTATAGTGATTTGTCTTAAAAAAATTGATTTGTAGCTGTTGCAAAAAATAATGATATCAAAATACAGTAATTGAAATGAGGGGGGGGTGAAACAGATGAAAAATGACATATCCAAAAAAAAAAATTTATTTGGAATAGAAGCAGAAATAATTAAACAATATAATAATATATAATAAGTAAAAGTTAGAATTTAATTGATTAGTCTCTTTACTTTACTGAACCCTTTTGATTATATGCAGTCTACAGTTTGGTCTATACAGTTGACCAAAAGAAAAGGACACCTTTAATAACTTGTAGTTATCAGTAGATCTTCACATACAATATCATTATAAATGGCTTGAAGGGAACTAATGGTGCAATGCATTTGATTAATTAAATTTACATGATTAATTACTAGAAATTTTTCCATCGAGGAACAAGATTTTTCGCAAAATTGACTCAGCATTATAAAATTAGTAAATTTTTTTATACAGATCTGCTTAAAAGTTTTTATGATATAGAGGTTCAAAATTGACTCTACTTGATGTCAAGTGAAACTTCTGCTTAATGAACAATATCTTTTCTAATTAATGTGTGTGTGTGTGTGTGTGTGTTTTAGGTTATGCAGCAGTTCAAAAGAAAATTTTGTTCCAAATTTAAAACAATTTCGTCAAATTTTTGTGAATATTCTTGAGCATTCAATATTAAATATCATTTTGAAGAGAACTGATTTACTACATACTAAAAATTTTTATATAATTGGTAAATCATCAATCATTAAGATGTAAATTTAAGGGGAGCCTTTAATGATAGATTTTAAGTTAGTCTATGAAATATTAATAGACATTTGACTTGTATTATTTTATATTCATAGTTTATATAATTTATTATATGACTTCAATATGGTAATATAATTAGCAATTTATAATTATAAATTATATTTTTATATTTATGTGCATTTGATTTCATTTGAATGTGAAAATTTTAATAAAAAATTGAATAAACTATTTTTTCATGTAATGTGATTTATATTGAGATTTTAATTTTTATTGGTGTATAAAATATTACAATAATCTGTTTAATGTTTTTGACTTCAGACAATTTTTGTTTCAAATTTAATATAAAAATAAACTGTTTTCCTAAGTTGGATTTAAGCACAGAAAGATATGTATGTGGCTCTCTAAGCTGCTGCAGATTGCTCACCATTTTTATTTAGTTCAGTTTTGAAGATTTGCTAAAATATAATAATTGAAACGTAAAAAGAAAAATAAATCGACAAGTAAAATAATAACATATATTTATATACTATAAAATGTAGTTGTAAATATTTAGAAATGAAAAGTATTTTTATCAAATGTAACACAATATCTCCAGAAATTGTAAATAAAATATAATTAATAAAATTCATCCAAATTCTAATGTATGTTCAAAAGTCCTTTATAAATCAGTATAGAAAATTATTTATCTTTCTGATAATAAACCGTTTTTATTCTTGAATAATTCTATCACTTTTAAATTATATGTACATTATGTAAAATACCTAAAATGGATCTAAATCTTAAATGGATAAATATTTGATTTTTATTTTTCAAAAAAATTTAGCTGAAACCTTTAGCTTAAAAAATGTACTTTTCCTATTTAAATACTTTTCATACAATCAAAATATCATTTGTCATCCAAAATGTTCAGGATTATTTGGAATGGACTGCATTGCATTCGTATGCACAATGAGTGTGTCAGTTATAATTAGACCAAAAGTGATTGTGATCCGAGAAAACTTCCGAAAATTTGAAGCTATCTATCCGCAGATTTCTATTACCCATCCTTAAATTTCATATTTCTAAAATAGATATATAAAAGATGCTTACTTTTCAGTCTCTCAAGTAAAAAACACTTAATTTCATATGCTTTTTGTTGGCAGTGATAAAATACAACATGTTAAGCAAAGCAAATGACACTTTCTATGAAATTTTATGTTGCTATTTAGCTGTAAAAATGGGAAGGAGCATCTAATTTGCAGAGATGGAAATTTTTGTGTTATCTACAGACTATGAATAAATATTTTCTGCACATTTCTTTTTTTATTTACAGCCCTGTTTGATTATATTGCACTAATTAAATTAATTTTTTGATTTTAAACTTGTGTATCTTTTATAAATCATTTGTAATTTACTGAAAACAAATGCTATTTATAAATATTCTGGATTATTAGGATAAATGTTTGGAATAATTGATGTATATATATATAAGCTATCTAAAAATTGATTGATATTAATTGATATTTTATCTCTTAGCATTCATATGCATATTCAATTAGTTGTCAAATTATGTGTTTATCTGTCAACTATACTTTTAATATTCTGCATAGTATCATATCTTCCAGTTAAAATTAAATATATTTACAAATATGTGCAGTATTATAAAACTTAGATGGATGTTTATGTGTTAACAAATATTTACTTTTAACTAATAAATACTTCAGACATAAATGTCTAAGAAAAGTCCTTGCTTGATTGAAACCAATGGTGTTGCTTTAAGGAGCAATTGTTATTAGATTTTCTTGGAATGAATTATGTTTGTGGAACTAAATATGTTTTTTATGCAAAAATATTTTTTAAATATATGTATGTAATTAATAATGTGTTTTATTAAATAATTTTTTTGATATTACTGTTAACTGCTTAACATTTTGTATAAAAATAACATTTAATACTTAATTGTGCTTATTAATATTTTGTTTTCAAAATGGTCTTTAAGCTTTTCATTAAGTTATATTCTAAGTTTTTTTTTAATTATTTAAAATATATATTTTGAAAGAATTTAAAGGTCTAGTTAAAAAAAAAGTTAATTTAAATGCTCATTTATTTTTTCCTGTGAACGTACGTTAACATAATGTAAAAATGTATGAATTATCTTGCCACAATCCAGGTTATTTTCTATTAATTGTTTTGTAAAGCACTATAAAAAAATTAAGTAATATTCTTTGTTAAACAATTTAGCTTGTTTGTACAAATTTAAGAGAAAAATATTTCTTCAATTTTTGACTGATAATGTGTTTCTGTTGGTTTTGTTTCACCTTTCAACAGTCTCTCTGTAGTTAGCTATTTCACAGCTTAATAGAAAAGAAACTAGTGAATGTTCAAATGTATAGTTCATACTTAATCTCTGAGGGTAATAATTTATTTTAGAATGAAAAACTTTACCACAGAAAAACATCGACATTGTTATTGAGGAAAAAAAAAGAAAAGAAAGAAATTATTTTGATCAAATTTCTATATCATTTGGTTCTTATCAATAACTACTCTAATTGTTAATCAAATGATCAATTACTAAGCACCATATCTAAACTTAGCTCATTTTTTATGTTCTCGTTAAACATCTTATATTACTAAAAAAAAAAAAAAAAAAATTTTTTTAATACCTTGCACTTGCACTTTTATCATTAAAAACTTTTTTTGCAATATTTTAAATTCCATCATAAAATAAAGTTTTGTATTTTATCATTTTGAGTAATTATCAAAGAAAAATTCTTTAAATTAATTTATTTGCAAACTCCAAGAAAAATAAATATAGTTTATTTCCATATATTAATAACCGTCTGAAATAATGGTGGAAGCGATTTCTAGCGTTTACTTATTTGAAAAGAATAATTTCAATACTTTTGGATTGCAGTAGTAATAGTTTTTTTATAAAGTTCTAATAATTAATATTGTAAAATTATGTGTATATTATGAACTTAAAATTTTATGTAATCTACACAAGATTTTATTTAGATTCTTAGTTGATTAAATACATGCATCCATTTGGTAAAAATATATAACAGTCAACTCTGTCTGAATAGTTCATTTAAGAAAAAAATAATCTTCCTCAACAAAGATTTATAATTTATGTAAAAATTATAATCGCCTGTAGTTTTTTTTGTTTATCACTTATTTTAAGTAAAATGTTCGAATAAGTATCAAATATGAGTAAAAAGGTTTGAAGGTAAAAAAAAAAAAAAAAATCAAACTACCTAATTACTATTGCTATTGAAGTTAAATTCTATTTTGTTGCTAAACAATTGGTATTCTTATTAATAATTTATTTTAAATAAACAGCTTATTATGTAAATTTTTTTGTAAAATTCATTTTTATTCTTTTTAAGGTTGAATGTAAAAAAGCAGAGCCAAGGGAAAATAACCAAAGACGTATACCTGGTCAACCATATGGAATGAATCAAAATGGTATGATGAGACAAGGAGGTTATGGACATGGACCTGTACCTGGATATCAACCTGGATGGAATCAAAATGCTCAGCCATATGGTATGCAAGGCAATATTTTAATTTTTTCTTAGATTTAACACTAAATTTTAATGGGTGTGTATAAAATTATTTTCTTTTTAGATTTGGATTTAGTATCTGTAATTGATACAGCATTTGATCTAATGGTTCTGTTGAAAGTTATAATTTTCTATAATTTTGAAACCTCTTGGATATAAAAGCCACGAGAAACTCAATTCTTACTATAAAAGAAGAATATTTTTGATTTATATTTTCTCTAGATACTTGGGCATAGAAAAAGGAACATGTGTATGATTAATTGCCTAAGTGCTTGATAAGAGAATATTCTATTAATTCTGTCAGTAACAAAGTGCATTTATTAAATAAAAAGTGCATTCTGTGGCATTTATTAGAATTTGTAAAGTGTAAAAAGGAAGAAAACATGAATTACAATGCATGGAAAAAATATCAATTTATATGAATTAAAAGTATTTTTATATTTCTAGGACAAGGATATGGTAATTATCAAGGCTACAATGCTATGGGTGGAAATTCATATCCAACTGTGCCCTACAACACAATGGCACCGTCTTCTCAGTTTCCTGCACAGTCTGCTTATCCCAATTATGGTATATTATTTTATAATAAATTATGAATGTTTTCAAGTTAGTGAAACTATTTCAATCGATGTTACTGTGTATATATGTATCATATTAAATTTGATTCTATGTTGGGAGTATAGGTGTAAATGATTCTGCTTTGGTCATTGCATTACTAAAAAAATGAAATACATTCAGGTTTTTTTTTTGTTTGTTTTCTGTAAGATTTTATTGACTTCATGTGTAAATGAAGAAATTTTTTGTCAAATATAATAGAAAATTAATTTCTAATTTAAATGGAGTAAAAACTTCATTAATTTGTTTATATTTTTAAGAATTTATTATAAAAATAAATATGTCAGTGTATTAAGAATATTTACATTTTTATGTTGAGTTGCAGATTAGATTGTTTAGTCTAAATGACTGACATTCATTACCTCTTAACTAAAACTATTTAAAAATTGTAAATGATTGATTTTGCTTTTTTGACTGTTTTGTGGATCCCCACCCCTGCTTCATGCTAACTTAAAATGGGAACCCGTTTTTAAGATATCAAGGAAGGCATTTAAATATTATATTCATACACTTATCTAATGATTAATAAATAAGATAAATTTATGATCAGAATAATAATTATAAACAGACTTTATTGAACTCGAGCTTATTTATTAGTTTTATTAAATTTTTTATAAAAAATGTTTACTGATGTATTTTTATAATATCAAATTAAAATTAAGATGTTAAAATTCTGTTTTAAAGGTTATGGTTATACTCAACAACCTGCAGGCAATTATGCACAAGCTGTTCCGACTGCTTATTCTCAACAGCAAGCAGCAAATTATCCTGCAACAGCTGCTGCCACTACAACTAATGCACAAGATGGTAAGATTCCAAATTTCAATCAATTGCATCGTATTAAAATATATATATATAGGTACATGAATATATCAGTTTCATATATTGATATATCTACACTCAAGAGCCAAAACATTATGACCACCCCTACATTTTGCAATGAACTCGCCTGGATGACGTGGAAGGCACGTGATCAGGTGGAAGTGGTATTTAACTGCTGCTGGAGAGTGAAGAATCATTCTTTCACCAGCAGTAGACGACATGGTGTTGGACGTCCGCACGCTATCAAAGAAAAGTTCGTCAGAGACTGTCTCGCATGGTGAAGCAAAACCGGAGCCAGACGGTGGCTCAGCTGACAGCCCAATACAATGCAGGCCAAGTAGAATAGTATCGGAGCACACTGTTCAGCAGACACTGTTGGATATGGGGCTACGCAGCAAACGCCCCACTCATGTGCCTTTGCTGACCAAATGTCATCGCCAACTGCGCCTGCGCTGGGCCGGGAACATCGTGACTGGTCCATGGATTAGTGGGAGAGAGTTACCTGGTCAGATAAATCACAGTTTGTCATTCATTACGCCGTCTTCCAGGCGAACAGTTGCCCTCAATGTACAGTAGGACATACACAGGCCAGTGGTGGGCGGTATTATGCTTTGGGGGTTGTTCTCTTGGGTGTCTCTGGGGACCTGTGGTTGTGGTAGAGAAGACCATGAATGCTACAGGGTATCTGAACATCATTGCGGACCAGTTGCTTCCTTACATGGCCTCTGTTTTTCCAGCTGGAAATGGAATGTTCCAACAGGACAACGTCCCTTGTCACAAGGCTAAAAAATTGTGTTGGAGTGGTTCCAGGAACATGATGCTGAATTCCAGTTAATGTCCTGGGCACCTAACTCACCGGATCTCAATCCGATAGAATACATTTGGGATGTCCTGGGACGGCAGCTCAGAGTTCAAAGACCACCAATTCGCAATATCTCGGATTTGCGTGACCGTTGCTTAAACATCTGGTACAAACAAAACCAAACCGGCCATCTACCAAGGGGCTTGTGGCATCCATGCCAAGGCGGGTTGAAGCTGTGTTGCGCACCATAGGTGGGCCAATTCGTTATTGACAGGTGGTCACCCAGTTTCAGACATAAATCCACAAAATGCAACTGATTCTCTGTATTCTCCAAACATTGCTTGTTTCTTTCTGATTTGTGCAAATACTTTATAAAAGTGTTGCAATTCCTCCTTTATCAATATTTAGTATATGGTTAGGTTTGTATTTATCTTAACATCATAGAGATTATTAATAAATTCATTTACATTATTTTTAATTAAATGATGTTGTTTTCTTCAGACTTATATTTTCTGTCTTATATAAACAAAGGCCTGGTTGCCTCTCTTTATATAAGCTTGCATCTATACTACCATCACAGTCACTATCATTCCAACTGTTTGACATTACTTCATCAAGCTTTACCTTATAGTGAAATGTCAATTTTCTTTAGATATCAATCCATAATGAATTTTCAAAGACATGGGAAAAAATTACAGAGGAGTTGCTCTTCATATGTAAATACTTGATAGTATCGGTATTTATTTCTTCAAATTACATTAAGGTTTTTAATGTCAACCTAATCTATACTACAACTTGAATTCAGTTCAGCAAGCATTCTAAAAAAGTTTTGATGTTCAGAAAACAAATATTTTTTCAATTTTTGATTACATGTTTTGGAAATTAGTGCATTAAGAAATTTTCCTGAATTAAGTGAAATAATTTATGTATGAAGCAAATAAACATCTGGTAATATTAATCATGCTTCATAGAAAAGAATATCACTGTTAATATGAAGGTAATTTTGAAAAGAAAATTTTAAAGGCATTGATGTTATATTTACTTGCAGTTTTTTAAACTTTCAAAATCGTGTGGTTGTGCATTTTAGTTACTGTTATTCAATATTAAAAGAAATCTGTTAAAAATAAGATTTAACACTGCATATGCATGCATAAAACGTTTTTCTATTTTATTGCAGCTGTTAATGCATATCCCCAAAATGCTCCTGCATTCGGACCAACCAAATCTTTTGGAAGCACATTTCAAAAAGACCAAATATCTGAAAATGGTATGAGTACCAAGTTTTCTTAAGATTTATAATTCTGTTGATGAATAACATTCATTTTTATTTTTATAAAATCAACATAAATTTACAATCGACAAGCTTTTTTCGTGAATTAGATTCCAGTTTACAATTACAGTATTTTCATGGTGATTTAAGCATTAAAAACTTGAAAGAATTGAATTGTTGAAGAATTTAATTGAATTTTCATATATATTACTTGAAGAGATTTCACTTCCAAATCAACAAAGCACAGCTATTTCAAGCTATATACGACTTAATGCATTGCTGTAGTGAATTTGTTATTAATATGCTTCAACATGTATGTTGAGTTTTTATGATGTATCATTTTTACTGGCAGCAACTTTTATTCTTCTGACAAGATTTTATAGACACTACATGAGGATATGGTGAAAAAAAGCCATGAACTTACTTTTCGAAACTTACCTCATAAAAGCCTGCCAATTGTGAATCTAAATTACTTTTACAGAACAAATAAAAATATTATAATGAATGTGGCCCTTCAAAAGATTTGCGAATATCCGTATCTTCCCCATATGCTCTGCTCTTTAAGCCATGAAAATCCACATTGTATTGCTGAATCATCATTAGTTTAATGGCTGATCATATCACAGGTTCTTTTCCTCTTTAATTTTCCAAATTTTATATTTATACACAAATGTTCTCTGCTCCTCCATTGGATGTAGCATGCTTAAGATTATCTAAACAGGAAATTCTCTGATAAATTAATAGAATGGGTGAGATGGGATTCTATTATGGATATTTCAATTTTGAGATTTAATTTCTCTTGATTTTCTTAATATTTGAAGGACTTAGTAATGCTAAACATTGAAGAATTAAAGACATGAATGATACAAATTATCAGTGTTATTTTTGCAATCCTTGCTAACAGATTCATGGATTGATATTGAGTATTTATTAGATATGGCTCAATGTATTTTTCTATTTTAAGCAGTGATTTTGAGCTGTTGATGCACAATCAATTTAATTGTTGAAAAATATATTTATTCTAATAAATTATTCAGTTAAGTAAATGAAAAGAAAATTTATAATTTTTTTTATTGAAAAGTTGTAGATTTAATATCTAAAATATTTAAGATTTTAATTCCATTTATAATATCACACTTATGACTTCTTTTGTTCTGCTTTTAAAATCAAGTATTCAGAAATTTCGGAAATATAATTTTTTTGGAAGGCAGCATTATTTATTTTCTTTTACATGAGCATTCCAAAATCTTAAGTTGGAAAAAAAAGTAATATAAAAAATTCTAATTTCTTATATTGAATAAAAGTATAAAAAAAAAAAGATTTTTTTTTTTTTTGCAGTTGATGATTCTTGACATTTAAATGTTTGTTGTGAGCAAATAAATATTTATTACATTTCAATACTTTATATTTATTTAATTGAAACTAATAATAGTTTTTTCTATTTTAATTTTAAGTTAAAAAGAAGCCCTTGATATTTATGTATTGTTATAAACGGAATAAAACATGAGTTATTGTGCGATATTTAATCATGGCCAAGAATTGAAGGTGTGAAATTTTTATTTTTTTAGAAGGTGCAAAAAAAAAAAAAAATTTTTTTTTTTTTTTTAGAACCATTTCTTGGATGAATTTAAAATTGATAAGAATCTTTTTTCTCCTAGGGACCAGGATTCCAAGCGCCTGCTGCAGCAAGTAGAGGCCAAGGTTATCATCCATACAGACGTTAAATGTTTTACTTTTCAAGGACCTTGTATTTTCATATTATTTCATTAAACTCTTGTTTTTTTAAAAAAAACCTTCAGTGTTTTTTTTTTTCTTATTTTTCAGGTTTTGAGTAAAAACAAAATAATTGAATAAATTGTGAATTTTTTAAACCCAAAGGAGAAAAAAAATTCTTTGAATTCCATATTTATTTAAACGATCCATATTTATTTGTATGATTAATAATTCTTTTTGTATTAAGTCGTAAAATAAATGTAACTTAAAGTATTAATTAATAAAAATTACTTGAAAATATTGTATTATGAATTAAATTAAATGTTGAATGTATTGTTTATAAAATTTAGTTAATTAAAAGTTAGTTTGTTAAGTTAACTTTTATAAAATTATATATTTGTAAATTCATAATGTAGACGTTAACTAAAAAAAAAATATTGCATTTTCTAAGTAAATTGTATATATAATTATATGTGTTAAGTCTGTAAGAATGGATTCGTTTTGTTCACCTCTGTAGCATTATATCTACTATTGATTTATATAAAAAAAAATCAAAGTAATTATGATCTTGAAGAAAAAATTGGCATGGGCTTAAATTTTCCCTTCTTTAATACACCATAAAGTGCTAAAAAATCATTTGATAGCAATATATAAATAGCAGTAGCATAACATAAGAAATTTTAAATGTATATAGTGGTATCTTATAGGTATAAAAATTTGTTTTAGAAAAAAATTTTCCTTTCTATGTAGGGTATACTGAAAATATAAAATCATATAAACAGTGATAGTAGGAATCAAAATATTTTTCTCCCATGTAATATGGGGGTATGAATGTTATGTTTAATTATTAATTCTGTCAGGAAAATTACAATATGCATCACTATAAATTTGCATCAAAACATCTGAAATGGACGAGCTGCTTTTAAGATGGTGTATGATTTTGACCAGATAACTGGCAAATTTTTTGAATTAGTCTTATAAAGAGCTGTGCAAGAACTTCTGATGTCTTATGTACGGTTGAATTAAATCTGCAAACATGAAAATTAACGCGTGTGGTAGATGCACTCATTTCATTCATAAAAAAGTGTATGATTATTATCTATGCATAGATTTTCTCACCAAAGAAGCTACATTGGGACACTTGTAGTTATGTTTATCTTATTATGTCTATATGTTTATCTATGTAGTTATGTCTTACGCTTATCTGTTTAAGTTATGTTTATATATATCTATGTTTATCTTATGTTAAGCTGCCTTAATTTCACTTTTAAGTTTTGATTGGCCACCATTGCTTTAATACCTATTTTCAATTTGGTTTGATCTATTAGCCTTTCATGCAAATAATTAATTGTAAATGCAATAATTAATTTCATATATAATTAAGTCCCTCTATTAGTCTGTACAAAAAAAAAAAAAAAATTATACTATCCTGTATGCATTCTAAAAATTTTTTACTGATAACTTATCTGAGATCTCATTTCAGAATTATTTGCTGGTAAAATTAAAGATACTTTCCCCCTAGAATAAAAAAAAAAAAAAAAAACACATTTAATGCATGTACCATACATATTGGCTAATGGGTTATATTTGTGAGAAATTGATTTGTATCAAGTTATTTTTCATTTACATTTTGATTATACTTGATTCCAGGCCAATTTGCATATAAATGAGCAACCCTACTACTAAACATTTGAAAGACGGGAGAAAATTGTTAAATGTTTTATTATATTTGATGCATTTTTTTATGATATTCAAAAAAAAAAAAATTCTTATTTCATTCAACATAGAATTATTATTAAGTAGTTTGTCTTTTAAAGTTAGTAGATTTTAGACAATTTATATTATCAAAGTTTCATTTAAATTCAAACTCAAAAATGAGCAAAGTCGCCATTACAAATGAAGAATGTAACTCAAACATATTCTTTTATTGGAAAAAAACAACAAAACACGTTCTTTTTAAATTATGCAATTCCAAATATTCAAACATGTACTAAAAATAAGGCAAAAAACAAACATCTAATGCACATCCACATTGAAGTCCTGCTTTTCTGTGGTGCAGCAATATGGCCTTTGTGAAGTGTTCAAAAGGTCCAGAAGTCTTTATTTTTTGTATTCAATACAGGCAGTTTCTTCTCTCTGAAGAGCAAAAATAGGCCTGTGTATCCCTGAAAAATAGTTGCTCTGTTGGTATACCAAGCTTCAGATTTTTAATTTCTCTGTTCATGTAACATGCTGAGGAATAGATCGAGGCACTTGGTGAGCATTGTTGGACATGATTATTAATTTTTCCAAGGTTGACCGGACCTGTAAGATGAATAAAATATTGATATCCTCTGTGTTATTTACATGCATAACATAATTGTAATATTAATCATTAATAATAAACTTCAAATAGTTGCTTGAAGTAAAATTTTTATCAAATTCAACATTTCATAATGATTATATCCATATTCAATCATAATCATAGAATTTCTTGCCATAACAATCATCGTAATTTAAATTTATCTCATGAAATTCTTATAGAAATTAAGTATGTGAAAAAAATATGAATAAATTTAAGAGTTATCAACAGATATACAAAAAGTACACTACTTCAAAAATTAGTATTATTATTTTTTTTAACTAATAATATTATGGGCATTGTTTGCAGAGCTAGTTTTTCATGTCTTGGACTGACTTTTTAGCATCTCTTATTGGTTAATTTATTTTTTAAAATTTTTTTCACAAGCTTATAATTAAATGGCGTAAAATTGTTAAGTAAAAGATCATTTGGTGAAAGCAAACACAAATTTTATTTCTAAATGAAAATGAAAATTTTCAAGAGAAGAAAATTGGAATTTTATAATTTTTAAATTGCTGTTATGCATTTTTTCTTACAATAAATTCTAAATTTTTTGTATATTGGACTGATTATATTTTATGTGTATATATATATAGCTCGGTGGCATGGATGTTTTTGTAGTGGTTCAGAATCCACTTTTAAACCATAGGTTCGGTCTAATATGGGCGTAGGGCTGACAATCCTACCCTGTAAAAGAAAACATTCCCGTTCGAAATCTGCCCAGTAGGTAGATGGCATTGAAGACTATCATGAGGCTGTTGTGCCAATGATGATGGTGATAATATATATTGTCATTAGTGGCCATTTTGATTAAAGCTAATAATTAGTTTAATGGTCAACAAAAAAGATTCCACAATATATTGAATATATATATACATTTTTAATTAGACATGTAAAAGATTTTTTTTTTTTTATTAACACTATGGCAAAATAAAATATTTGTGTAAATATAAAATTTTCAATAAAAGAAATAAATTAATTTAATAATAAATTAATTAATTTTTTATAAAAGAAAGAAAGAAAAGAAAATACCTCAGATAAACTTTGTATTCTTTCTTCTAAACTTCTAACTACACTAGAAAAATCTGTTACAAGGAGATCTGGAATTCTTTCAAAGCTGAAAGTGAAGTAGAATTTTCTTTCATTTCATGGAACTTTTTAAAAATATTATACATTTGAGTTAAAAGAAATGTGTTTTCAATTTAAAGTAGTTGCAAAATAATTACCTTGGAATGCCTATGTATAAATCGTCTTTGACTAAAAGCTTTTGGTGAAGTAAATGTATTCGATACAAGAGAACTGTAGTTGAAATAAAAAAAGTACACCAAGGCTGTAATGAATAAAAAGAAATATTAAAATGAGACATTATTGTAGAGATGGTAAAATTTTAATAAATTCTTAAATTAAAAAAATTTATATATTTTAATATGTTAGTTTGGATACATTACTAAAAAATGTAAGAGAGTGATCATTAGCAGAGTTTTTTTCCGATTCTTGTAATCGTTAAAAACATCATTATAACAAGAATTAGAAAAACATTTTACAAATAATTGGGAAAAATTTTATTTTACAAAAAAGCAATTAACAATCCACGTAAATATTAAATTATCTGTCTTATTAAAAATATGTAATTTATGTATATAATTTTTTTTTGAAAGCATTTTTAACTAATTTAAAATATATGAAGAATACTTACAGAAATGTGGACATAACAAAACAGGAGAGAAGTTATTTGATAATCTATAATAAAAGGCAAAGAATATTATTAGGATTTTTTACAGAATCTTTTTTGTCATTTCAATTTCTTTGTATTGATGATAATTAAATTTTATGCATTTTTAATTAGCCGAAAAACGTAATTTCAATCAATACTTTAGACTTTAATGCATAATTTACAGTTTTAAATGGTTTTTAAATGAGAGAAAACTTCAATATTTTTAGTTGAACATAAACCTCCAAATTTTAATTTTTTACATTTCTGCATTTAAGTTATAAAAAATATCTTACTGACATTTTATACAGTACATGTTATTTATATTGGATGTCTAAGATGTAAGAATAAAATCAACAGATTTTTATAATATCTGTATAATTTGTGAAAAGAAAACAAAGTGTAGAAGAATTTTTTAATATACTGCAATTTTTATTTAAATTTTTATATTATTTAAGTCCCTTATTAAATTAAGATAATTTATAATTATAAAAAATTATAAAATTTGAAAAAATAGGATATCTGTAGAACCATTATGCCCATGGTCAAAAATCTTTTTAATGATTTTTTACTTTAATTTTTATCCGTTTAATTTCCACTAAACCAAGAGAAATGTTCAATTATTTTAATATAAAGATTAAATATTTTAGAACTCAAATTTTAATTTGGAGAAATTTAACTCAAAATGTTCCATAACTTGTGTGTTTTTTTATCAATCTTAGCAAAATAAAATTCCTCAAAAACATTTTTGAATAAAACTGACTTTAGAAAAACTGAGAAGCTTAAAATAAATTTTCCGATGCAAGAAAAAAAAAATCAATAAACAAAATACTAAAATTATATGGAAGAAAGAAAATTCTTGCTGTGATAATTCTTTGACAATTTTCATCTATTTTGATCTTGTAACCTAGGCAAAAGAAATTTTTCTCTTTAATATTATCAACTAATTAATTACCTTTTACTTGTTTTTATTTATTTATTTTTTAAACAGGAAGAGGACATTTGAAAAATTGAAAGAAACCTGTGAGTGTGGAAAATGGGAGTGTAGCAACAAAAAAAAAAAAAAAAAATTGGTAAGCCCAATTCTTCTTCCCCCACTATATGCCAGTAGAAAAGTCCTTTGCATAATTTAATCACTTT
>BPLR01015884.1:0-20020 GCA_021605095.1 Caerostris extrusa
CTATAATTATATTATTTATGCAATTTCTTAAAAACTTTTTAACAATTATGTGAAGAAATTTTTTAATTTTTCTAATTTTATTTTTCTTCTTCTTTTCATTTTATTTACACCGATTTTCAAATCCTTAATTATTTTTTATATTTACGTATAAATAATTACTATTATATTTTCCACATTTTATTAATAAAATGTAAGACATTATATGTTAAAAAACTGACATTTTTATTTGTCTTTTGTCCATTTTTTTTCCCAGAAAAATCTCAAGTATTTTGTTTTGTTTTTTTTCCCTTTTTTAACATATAAAATCTTTAAACGGTTAAGTAATTGATCAATGTTCAACATTTAGTAAATATGTTAGATTATCATTTTTATTTTTGATTTATTAAAACTTAATGAAATATTTTTTATTAGAAATAAACTTTTTAACAATTTTAAAACTGTTGTCTTAATGCCATTATTCTTAAATGTTGTAAAAGTAACAATTTCTGCAAAATTTTTGTATGTAATGTATCTAATTAATATCATTAAAACATTTTATTAATGATGTGTATTCATGCATATATAATTGAAATTACCTGCCTATTACATTATAGATAGGATAGCATGATGTATTAATTTTAATGGCACTACTAAGTTGAATAGATACGATGAGTAACTGATCGCGAAGCAATCATCTGCTCGATTAAAAAAATGAAGTAATAAAAGTCTGAATATGAAGACATGAATAAAAAGTTTATTGTAGAAGCATGGCAAGGAGGGGGATATTGCAAGTTAAATTAATCTCTTCTGAAATTAAATAGAAAAATTATTGTTGAAGTTTGGAGTATTGTTATTAGGAAGTTTAAATGTTGTAATAAAAGATTAACTACTTCCAAACATTGTAATTTTACATGTAATAGTTTAATTTGAAATCAGTTCAAAAATAGCTAATTCATAGCAGTTATGTAAAATGTAGCAATTATTTTAATTGTAGGCCCTTTCAAGAAGAGGAGGTGCTCAGTACAATTATTTATAACTGGACTATCTAGAACTATTTTGTTTTTAATGCAGTTTTTCACTTTCTAAGTTTTAAATCATTTGTTTTGTAAATTTTAAATATAATTTCAGCCTATATAATTCTGAAGTGTTTATATATTCCAGAACTAATTTTTTTTATATTTTTGTAAATAAATTCTTTGGTAAAAGAATTGATAAAATAAATTTTAATCGGTTAAAAGCTAAAAATGTTGCATTAGATTAAAATAACAACAATGGATGCAGAATTTGAAACTTGAAATGAACTGCCACAAATTATTTATGGAATTATATAAAATCGTTGATACTGCAAGATATAGTGTTTCTATTTATGATTCTGAAATTTAAACTGATGGCAGTTTCGGAAAAAAAGAGCATATTGATTATGTGGCTATAATTTTCTCCGTCCTTTTTTATTGAAAAAAATTCTTTCGAATAAATAAAACTTTCGTAAATTTTCATGGACGATTCTTATCCCCCTCTAGCTCTGGCGCTCACTACCACAGGTTTCGGGTTCGAGTCCCGGTGGTGTCATGGTGTTTGTAGTGGTTCGGATTCTGTTTTAAACTGTAGGTCCCTGTCTGTTTAGCCTAAAGTGTGCACTAGATGACCGTAGAGCGATAAACCAAACCAAACCTATATGTTATGAAATCCTATTTTAGTGAATTTAACAATTATTCTTTATCATTATTGTTTTCTTTGCCTTGAGATATCATTCAAATAGTGCCTTTCTCTGCATTAAGCATATCTTTTATACTAATATTTTTACCATATTTTTATGCATACGGTATTATTTATATATTTTATCTTTAAAAATTAATTAATAATAAATGTAAGTATTTCAATTATTTCTTTAACATTAAAATTTTGTCAACCATACTTATTTAAAAATTTTCTTAATTTAATAATAATAATGAATCACTCAGTACTGTAATATTAAAATTAATTAATTGTAAAGTGTTATTTAACTAACAAGAACGCATCCAGCAATCCTTATTTATGTGATCTTATTTATTTTAATATTTCTATATATTTATAATGTTAAGCGAAATAATGTAATGTTTATTCATTACTGTTCATTTAATGTAATCCAAAACCTATTTTATTTTTACTATAATTTCCACGTTTTCTAAATAATTATTTTAATATTTGCATATTTTTTATTTCAATATTTTTAACGTTAAGCCAAAATTATGATATGGAGTTACAGGTACTCCAACTAAACATTAGCCATTACATTATGTTAATGCAATCCACAACTTATTTTATTTTTGCTAAATTTCCATGTTTTGTAAATAATTTCGTTTGTGAAATTCAATTTTGTTGACTCCCAAGACCTCTCAAATTCCTTCATACTAGAATTACGTCTCAGATCTTTATCTCTAATCCCTGCAACTCTGCATAGTGAGGTTTCCAACTAAGGGGAGATTAGGAAGGTTTTTTTTTTTTTCTTGTAATAGAATGATAAAGTCACAAATTTTAACATGAATGATCCAATACTGAATTATAAGGGAAATAAAGAATTCATCAATTTTATAAGCACTAATAATATTTAACATTTAATGAAAAATAAATTGTTCATGAAAATAAATATTCAAACAATTATCATACTCAATTTTCAAATTATAATTATTTTAATTTTCTTGCTCTGATTACCAAAAATAATTAGGGTGGTTCTTTTCATAGAAATACTAGTTATATTGGAACCAATTAAATTAGATATATTGCATAACATTTTGCTTTTTTTAAGAATATTATGATTATTTATTTGTTTCATTTCTATGCTTATTTTTAAGTAAATTTTGCTATATGGAAATGGTTATGTATATTTTACAATGGTCTCATTGTAATTTAATTAGTACTAATTCTAAAGCAAAGGCAAGAATTCCATTGCAAGTGTGTTTTATAATTTTTGGCCTTATAAATTATTTTATTAATGAAATCAAACATAAAAAAAATTTATTTTAGGAAATTTTAAAAAAGTTATTCCAATGATGTGGCCCTTGTCTTAATTGCAATTTAAATGTAGAATTCTATTTGTGAAATCATATCACCATTTAAAAAGAATTATATGTTTTCTATTTTTTATGATTGTCGTTTACAAATTTAAATATCTTAACAGTCATAATTTACTATGATTAATTTAAATTAGAGTGATTTCCTTTTTTAAATTTCTCTGTCAATTACCACTTCAAACAACAATAACCTGCTTTTACCAGATTCTGTCTGATGTAGCATTCAATTACTTTTCATTATTATGCTGTAATTTTCTAACATTTCATGACATTCTCTTAACCATTATATTTATTTGATATTGAGAGTTTCTTAAATTTATCTAAAATTGCTTTAACTTGGACATATTACCTTTATTTCGGTTTTGTTTTAATTATTATAATAACCCTTTAGAAAATGTTTCATTTTGTTATTCATTTAATTTGTTAATAAAAGTATAAAAATGATATTTTGATTAATAATAGTTCTCAAAAAAAGTATATGCATGCAGACAAACACTTTCTGCTTTTTTTCAGCATTGAATGATTGATTTTTACTTGAATGATTAATTCCCTTCTTGTTAATGCTTTATTTTAAAATTCTACTGATTTTATTCTAAATTTTATCTTTTATACATATTACACTGTATTACATTTACCCCAGTATTAGAATCAAAGTAGAATTAACCCAATTTTCTATTCTAATGTTGGTATCATTTTGTTGAAAGTAAAAGGGAATAAATATGCTTTTTCATTAAATAATTTTAAATGATTACCACTTTTAAATTATTTGGGTCAAATCTGAATTGTAACACCTAAAGGAAATCCAAGATTTTTGACAACCTAAAGACATATGAGGATATTATTTTTTTTTTTTTTTTTAAACTTGTTACTTGGCATATTTAAATCATTGAGATGTCCTCACTTAATATGCATAAGATTTTAAAGAGATCATTTTTTTTTTAAATTTCTTTGATAGTTCATCACTTTACATAATATTGGAACCCACTTAATTTCAAATGCTATTATTATTTTGTACCATTAGAGTAACATATTTTATATTTTCATTTTTTCTTTTTTTACATATGTAGTTACACTTGTCTAAGTATAATTTATGTGTATATTTTTGTCAGTTTTTTGACAAATATTTTGCGTTTTTATTTTCAGCTCTGTACTTTGTTATTTTAAAGCTACAATAAAATATTTATTCCATGTTTTGCTTCCTCCAATTCTATTTCATTTTATTATTGTTTACAGCTTTAAAAGTTGTTTAATTTATATTTATTTAATTTAAATATTATTATAAAATATGGATAATTTCTATATAAAAATGACAGATCTAAAATTAAAATTTATGTGTTATGAAACTGTTGTACGAGTTCAATATGAAAATTACCATGATTCCTTTACATATATATTTGAGTTTATATAGTAGGCAACAAATTATTATTTTCCCTGTGCATCTTTTTTCCTGTTTTCCACCTGTCTCATGTATGTTATTTAATTTTTTTTTAAGTATGTCATCATATTTATTTAAAAATGTTATACATGTTTATGAGCTAAATTTTTACCCAGGTTTTAAAATATTCATTTGTGATACCAAAATTTTTTTCCGACTGTGTTGTACGATGCCCAGAATAGCAAATTGAATTTTGTTGTAGTTCAGTACAATTAGAATTCCAGCACTTTCTACTGTCTTAATTAATTGTTTTATTTACTTTATGATTACGGATTTCCTAATTTTTCTGTTTAAATTTAAATATGCTTTGCAGTAAACACACGCTTGCTCTTTATTGCTAGTTTTATTCAGAAAAATTTGCAGATTAAATTTGTTTTGCAATTTTTGCATGAGCAAAATTCTGATATTCTTCAATTTAAACAATTAATTGACTGAAATATCCAATTAGGCATTTGTAAGTATATTAACTTAATTTTAAGCATTTTAATTATATTCTGTTAGCAACCGTCGGAATTCTTTTATATGTATGAAAAAAAATATAGTCTAAATCTTAAAATACAATTGATTGAAATTAATGAAATATATAAACAGCCTGCTCTCATATAGAAAAACATGGCAAGAATGGTTGAACTTTACATTCAATTTTTGTTGGAGACAAAAACCTGTTCGTTATAGTCTCTGCGCTAAAAAATTTTTATTAGCCATTTCTATTCATGGAGCCTTCACTTCTATTACCACTTTATTACTGACAAACAATAAAAAGCAACCAATGCACTTTGTGTCATATTTTGTTATAAGAAGTAATGATTTATTATATAAATTTGTTCAAATTATTACCTACCAAATCAAATATATCTGATACACCTGTGCAAAATTATTCTCGACTGCTTTGTATAAAATGCCACTTAATATTAAAAACTTACAATGTTTATACAAACTTACTTTCAAAAAATTTATTCTATACAATAATAAATTTGTACAACACAAAAATGTGCCTTGATTCTAAAAAATTGTGGTATTTGTTGCTTGTTTTTTGTCTTTTTTTAATAGTTTCTTAGAAATTTGTATTTTTAAAAAGTACTTAAAGAAAATTAAATTAAATTGTGTAATCATAAACTAAATATAGATATTATTAAAAAAATTTTCAATAAATGATCATTTTCAAACATACATTTGCCATTTAACAGGCTACAACAACCAAGAAGCAGTCGCTGATTTTGGTCTTATGTAGGTATGTAAGCTGTAGTAAATCCGGTGAAGTGCATAAAAATTATAAAGAGTGTCAAAATAGTTTTAATATTTTTCATAAAAGTTTTGTTGATAATTGTTGTCATATAATTTACTATAAAATATAAATTAATTTTTAGCATCATAATTTCTCAGGTACTTAACCTCCAAGTATTCTAGAATTAATTTTAAAGGGCTGTAAATAATTGTAACTGGTATTAAAAATATACATTATTTGTTCATGATTAATATTAAGCTACAAATAAAAATTTCTATTTAACAGCATGAAATCAGAAATATCTCATCAGTTATCAAAATAAGTGTTCATTTTGGCCATGGAAAATATGTGCATGTCCTCTCTGTTCACTTTTTTGATGATATTGCATCTACAGACATGGAATAACTGAGGTAAGACAGGTATTCTATATAAGAAAATTAATTGCATCAGTACTTAATAATGTAACTGTCATCTGTTGTCATTGACTTTCGTTCTTTCGAGGAGCTTCATTACAAGAAAAATTTAAGTTTAGTCAAAATTAGCAATTCCTTATCAAATGTATGTGTAATCAATAAAATATTTATTTGTATTTTCTTTTATGCCGGTAGATATGCATCATAGATATTTTAGCAAGTTTTATTTCCAGGAAGAAATCTTTTGAAACTAAAAAAATTTTATAAATGCAAAATAAATTTCATATTTTTTGCATACACAGTGTAACAAAAAAATAAATAACTATATATCTACATTAACTTGTTGAATATATAATTATGCAAAAGAAAGAACAAACATTTAATTTTGTAAAAGGCTCAATTAAAGAAAATAAGTGTACTAATAATGGATAGAATAATTTAACAAGAGATGAAACACAGTTAAAACTTCATCGACATATAAAAATCATAATTAAATGTGGGAAGAATTATGCCCTGTAATCTATTCTATTTGAAACGTTGTAGAGAACTTCCCATCTTATTCTATTAGGCTAGACTGAAAAGACAAGGGAAAAAAAAAACCAACTTCATAATCTAAAAATTTTATCTAGATATGAAATCTACACATCTTTAATATTTTACTGTTCCTAACATGTAGTAAAAGGAACTCATCCAAAAACAGTGTACTTAATTTCAATATAATTTTTAAAAAAAAACTACACTTTGCATAAAAAGGTTGATAAAAAGATCACTACATTGCTAGAAGGTGATAGCTATTTCAAAGATGATTCATTCTTATATACAGGAACAAGATCTAAAACAGATGAAAAATTAATATTTAATAAAGTCATTAAATGTCAATGATAATAAACACACAATTATTTTCAAGAGCACCTATTTGTTCTAAATTTTTGTAAGAAGAAAAGTACCTATTCAACAAAATGGTAAATTGTTATAATTTTTCTGTAGCTCTTTATTATGTTTCCAACAAACTTACAAGGTACTGTGAGAAATTAAAGATTCTTGATCTAAAGATTTGTTTGTGATGGAGAATTACAGTGTGCTGCAAGAGATTATTTCTATACTAGACATACAAGAGACACTATACTAGACACAAAAGACGTAAAGGTGGTGGAAAAATGCATGACCATACCATAGCAACTATTTTGTTGTTAAATGAAGAAATTATATTTTCTTTATGTAAACAAACTGTCAGTATTATTTTGGTATACAATTATATTGCTGTTAAAATGCTTGCAAATTTTTTTTTCTTGATTTAGCAAATTTAATTTTGAGTAAGCCGCTGATTAATTTTTATCGATTAAAAAAATATTTCACAATATTTTATAGTTATAAATTATATTTATTTATTAAAAGAATTTAGACATATTTTTTAAACCTTACATGACTTAAATAATGATAATGATAGATATTTCTTTTACTTCTAAAGCATTTTTTTGCAAATGAAGACTCAATTTTATTAATTCTGAATTCACTTTTGCAGTTATTCGATGATTAAGAAAAATTATAATCATTTGATGTTACAAGCGATCCTAAAATCAGGAAAGTGTATCAAACAGTTCTAGATAAGGAATTAAGTAAAAATGTGTTAGACGATGATGATGTGAACCGAAAATGGGAATCTACGAAAAGATCTATTTTATCCACAGCTGAAAAGAGAAAGGGCACCAATCATACAGGATTGGTTTGACAACGAATGCAGAGCTGCAACCAAAAACAAAAAATAAAAGCATATAAAAAAATGATTAACAGGAAATTCACAAGGAATGCAACTGAGGAATATAAACAGACTCGAAGCAATGAAAGAGACTACACAAAAAGTAAGAAGAAATGTCACAAGGAAAACTTGTTAGAAGAAGTCGAGCGGCTGAAGTCCTTCAATGAAAGCAGAGCTTTCTATAGGGCTGTGAATAAAGAGCACAAAGACTTTAAACCAAAAAGACCACCCTCTGTAAAGAGAAAAACAGAGGAATTATAAGTGAAAAGGAAAAGGTTATTGAGAGATGGGTAGAACATTTCGATCAATTACTTAATACAGGTACCCAGACTTCATCACGGGTTATAATCGAAGCACCTGCAGAAGAATATGAGGAAGAGGATTTAATTGAAACACCTACTATAGATGTAGTGCAAGACATTATTGATAAATTGAAAACCATAAATCTGCTATTTTTTTATAGGTACCATAATAAACGTCTTTATTTTTTGTAAGCATAAGTAAATACATGTATACAAAATTTTAAAAAATTAAATTATTAATTTTGACATTGTTATTAGAGTAGATTAAAAACAAAACCATTACTATAAAAAAAAGAAAAGAAAAAAAAAAAAAGAAAATTTTAGAATGCACAATTGGTTTTCTAATCTGAATAATAGATTTATGCTATGCTGCTTTGTAATAAATTATCCAATTGTGGCTTCCTAATGTTAATTACAAACATGTTTTTGGAAATTATTTTAGTTGTAATGGTTTTGTGTATGTTTTGATTATACATACTAAATTTTAATATTTTTATCTGTTTCAGATTTTTATTTTCCAACATAGAAATATCCAATAAATTGCCCTCATCTGCTAAAGTTCGAGGAATTGTTCATGTAAGTTATTTAGCAATATTAAAAAATCTAAATATTATCTTTAATTTTATGTATAAAATTGTACCCTTCTCTTCAGAACTGTGTTGATAAATTTTAGTGTTTATTCAAATTCATATAATTAGCTTACATTATTTTTAAAATCTATCATATATTTTTCTGTGCATTTCAATCATTTATCGTTTTTCTCTTCACAGTAATATTCTGAGCGAAATTCCAATGTAAGAAACATTGTCTTGAAATATTATTACATAAATGTTTTCTGCATGTCAAATATTTTGAAGAAAAGTTATCTTAAAACACAATTTTACTCATGTGACATCTGAATCATAATATTCATTTATTTTTATATATGTTAAAAACTCCTCCTCAGTTTATTTCAGTTTTGTTTAATATTTTTATATTTTCATTATTCCTCATTTATTATAAATATCCTACCATTTATTTTTTAACGCTAAGTGTAAGATCATTCATGCATTTCTGGAAACATGTATTGTTTGAATATCTGCATTATTAACTCCGTATTTATTGTTTTTCAGTATATTTAAAAAAGTCAATTTCTAAATTTGTGTAAATTAAATTTTGGACTTCTTTTCTCTTCACTACAGAACTGTTTTGATTTTTGATAAGTCTTGGAATTAAACAAATAACAGTTCCTTTCCTGTATTTTTGCCCTCGTACAATCATTATTCTTCGTTAATTGTCACGATAATATTTTGTCCATTGTTAATCACTGATAACAGGAATTTTTGCCACAGATTTGAAATACTCAGAATTCGACAATCAAAATCAATATATCTTTTGAAAATATATATATATTAATATATGTAGCGACACATAATGCATGTTTTTTTATATGCCAGGCCTATTGTCATTTGTTGCTATAAAGGCAGAGAAATAGGAGATTCAGCATTACCCATGGTTTTCCACAGAAGAAAACGGGTACATTGTGATCACAATTTGAGAAGAAGAATCTCCACTAGTGACATTTGTAGGGTGTCGCACACTTCTATTTTTCTGCTGTTGTTGTTTTTGTTGTATCCTCATTGAAGGAGGGAAGATGGTGGCAGCTTCTTTTCTATGGAGCAACCGTAAGTAGAAGTCTGACTTCTGCTCCATGTCACTGAAGGAGGGAAGAGCTACTTTTAGGGGAAACTATCTGGCATTTGCGTGTCGTATGGGTGGAAAACTCCAACCAAGTAGTCAGACTAACGAGACAATATGCTGAACATCACAAGAGCCATCGAATTTCCTCGTTTTGAAAACAGTGTTTACAACAGGCACTGACAGTTTGACTGATGCTTACAACAGAAACTGTGTTTACAACAGTGGATTGAACCCACGCTCACCAGCGGCGCACAATGCTATTGAGCCATGAGTCAGGCTCTTAATTTTTCTTTTGGTGTAAATTGAAATGATTATTAAGAATTATGAAGTTCTTCCTTGATTTCACATTAATCAAATATTTTTTTTAAAGAAATCATTATTATATCGGAAAGTCGTTCCTAATTAAAAATGTAATTCTTGAATTCATAATTCAATAATATTTGTTGGGTTTTCAAAGATTATACGTATTTTAAAAATATTAATTATAAAAGAAAATCAGAATTAAATTCTTGCTTAGAAATTAATAAAATCATTTACAAAAAATCTTTGAAATATTAAAATAAATTTTAATGTAAATTTAATTAATGCTGCGTTCATTAAATTAATGTGAAATAATGAATATATTTATTTAAGAAATAAAATTTTCTAATTCCAGCAGGACGTAAAGGCAGTTAGAGAACAACTCATCTCCATAAAATAATTAAATATTTTCAAAACAGAACAATGCTTAATGTTCTGTTGCTTTTAATTCTTTGAATCGGCTTTTCTTATATTACGATTTATTCTGAGAAAATTTGGTAAGTGACATGTCAATTATTATATAAATTATTCATTGATGAATAATTACAGAACAATCCCTCCAATTAGGAAAATAATCCAAAGGCACAAATATTTTGTATGTGAATTAAAATGAACTATATTTCATTTGATGTATGGACTACAAGATAACAATTAAAATTTGTCAGTTTATGTTGTTAAATAATTCATCTTTATTTAGTGACAATTTTTATTAAATATTTAAAATAGAAAATTTATTTTATCTCTAAATGAGGTACTTACTTCATTACAATGAAATGGGATTAAAAATCACGATTTAAATGTATATTATTTTAGTATATCAAAAAAATGTTATTCATAATTCGAATACTTAATATTCTTTTTAATATAACCTTTATGTTGTATAATGATTATGAGAAATTGTTTGTTGATATCATTATTGAAATACAATCTCACAAATTCTTAAATGTCATGAAGCGTTTATCTATTTTTTTTTATAGGTACCATAATAAACGTCTTTATTTTTGTAAGCAGAAGTAAATACACATAAGCAAAATTTAAAAAAAAATTAAATGATTAATTTTGGCATTGTTATTAATGTAGGGCAAAAAAAAAAAAAAAAAAAAAAAACCCCATTAATACAATAACAAAAAAAATTTCGTATCATGGGTAAAACTAAATTATCATACCTACAATAGAAGAAAAAGATTTAGTATTTTTATGAGTAGTTAGAAAATAAAACTTTTGTATTCATCAATTTACCATTGCAAAAGTATCATGCTAGATGTACTAATTACAAAGCATCTAAAATTTGCAGGTATTTTGTTGGAATATATTTCCTCTTAAAATCATATTGTACATTTGATAACACTAAATTTTAGAGACCATAATTTTTTTAACCTTAATAACAGTTTTATGGTATGCTGCTTTGTAATAAATTATCCAGTTGTGGCTTCCTAATGTTTATTACAAACTATGTTTTTGCAATTTATTTTAGTTGCAAATGTTTTTTTTTTTTTTTAATTATTCACACTAAATATTAATATTTTATGTTATCTGTTTCAGAGTTGTTTATTTTACAACAAAGAAATGTCTAATAAATTGCCCTCATCTGCTAAAGTTCAAGGAATTGTTCACGTAAGTTATTTAGCAATATCAAGAAACATAAACGTTATCTTTCAATTTATGTATAAAATTTTTCCCAACTTCCCAGTGCTGTGTTGATAAATTTTAGTGTTTATTCAAATTCATATAATTAGTCTACACTATTTTAAAAATCTATCATTTTCTGTATATATTTTGATCATTATAGTTTCTCTCTTTGAAGTAATATTTTGAGCGAAATTCAATGTAAGAAACATTGTCTTGAAATATTATTAACATAAATGTTTTCTGTGGGTAAAATATTTTGGAGCAAAGTTTTCTTAAAACACAATTTTATTCATGTGACATCTGCTTCGTAATATTCATTTAGTATATAAAGGTTACAAAATCCTTCTGAATTTATTTCATTTTGTATGATATTTTGTTTCTTCATTATTCCTCATTTATTATAAATTTTATACCATATATTTTTTAACACTAAGTGTAAGATCATTCATACTGTTCTGTAAACAAGTATTGTTTGAATATCTGCAATATTAATTCCAGTATTTATTATTTTTCAGTATAATAATAAACGACATTCCAACTGATGCTATTAAAATGTACACTGACGGCAGTTAAAACGAGAAAGGTGGAACTGGCAGTGGAATATATATAATTTCAAATAGTAATTACATGAAGATTCAGAGAAGGAATCCTGATGGCTGCTCTGTATTCCGTACGAGCTCATTGTTATAAACGAAGGCCTTGACTACATTGCGACTTTTACTGCAGGAAATGAAATCTGGATTCTGACTGATAGCAGGAGTTCTATTCAGCACTTGGCTAATTGGTCCAGTGTTAGAGACAGGGTAGGTGTATCTATTCTCAAAAAGCTAAAACATCTTTCACTGAATCATCAGATCCACATACAGTGGATCCCTTCCCCATGTCGACCTTGAGGGGAATGAAATGGCAAATGCATTGGCCAAAGTGGGTGTTAGTGAGGTATTGGTTCCACTTGAGCCCCTTACCTACACAGAGATTTACTCACAAGCTAAGTTAAATGGAAAAGCAAATTGGTCTACCCCCAGTGGTATGGGGGCCATCGACATGGCGGTATTTTGGCACTTGTGACAGGCAGGGACAATTGCTCACAAGAAACATTCTAATTTTCAGCCATACCTGTACTCTGACCAGCCTTATATGAAATATTAGAATTTATGAATATTTCATCAAGTAAAAGACAAACATTTTTTTCTTTTTTTCATTAAGCAATTCAATCTTTTTTTCTTTAAATATGACATATGACTATTATTGTCAAGATTGCTTTTATTATTAAATGGGTTAGATAAATTTTTAAGATAACAGGATGAGGCAGAATTAAAATTTTTTGAATTACAGATAAAATTATAGGCTGAAGGATAACTAAAAAAAATTTACTAGCAAACCAAAAGATAATTTGTTTATATGCAATATAATGCTCTTCTCACTTTTTTTAAAGTCAAATAAAAATATAGAAAAGTTGCTAAATAATTTAAATATTAACTAGTACACAC
Source organism: Caerostris extrusa (assembly GCA_021605095.1). Lineage (NCBI taxonomy): Eukaryota > Metazoa > Arthropoda > Arachnida > Araneae > Araneidae > Caerostris > Caerostris extrusa. The sequence continues at coordinate 13,260 of BPLR01015884.1, forward strand.
ATACAAATCGCAAGACAAATTAAAAATAGATTATAAATGATAGATGTGTTCAGATTATAAAATATTTAAACTTCAGACTATTATAATAAAAAAAGTTTTTTCAAGAATTATATAACATTTATAGCATCTGAAAATGTGGTCCCTAATTGTGTCGAATGTAAAACTTAACTTTTAACTTCTTTTTATTTTTTATCTTACTTTTTATCAATAGTTGTTTTTTTTTTTTTTTTTTTTTTTTTTTTTTTTGAGTACCTACTTTAATTTGAATTTTTAGAAACTTTTATCTTTAATTTACTAACAATAATTAAGCAGCCTATTATAATTCCAAGCATATTTATGAATTAAGATGAGGTTTAAGGGGTATTTCCCCCTGTTGGTACTCCGTAAACGGTACGCCGGTTGCCAGATTAAATACTGAACAGTAAATTTAAAAATATCAACTAATTTCTAAATGCAACACATATAAACATTATTAGGCAAAAATATAACTAGGCTTAACTCTTTCACTAATCTTAATTTTAATTATTTTGATAACACTACAATTACAAATTAAAATACTTAACTAATATTAAAGCATTATTATTGAGCAATTAAAAGTACAAAAATACAAGTATACAACACAAAAATATTTATAATAATTAAACTAAAACAACGTTACTCACAAAGACATGCTAAGACACACCATGCTACAAAGACACGCCAAGAAAGTTCTAGAGGAATTGACAGCCCAAATCTATGACGTCAAATGGCATTTTTACGACGTGTTTGCGGTCCAAAGAAGACAACGTCTCTCGTGGGCACCGCTTTAAGAAGAATATCAATCTGGGTCACACACACAGCAAGAAATTCAATGATTATTTAATGCATAAGCTACATTTTGATAATCCGCAGGAATTTAAAATAAACCTTTCTCGTCTCAACCAGCACTCCATTACATTTTCAATAATTTTTATTATTTTATTGCTCAATTATATTTTATTTTTGACTTGTGTATGAGGGTAAAATTCAGAAAGGAACTGTTTTTAATTCTAAGACAGCACTCAGTAATTTATCAAAAATCAAAACAGTCCTGTACTGAAGAGAAAAGAAACCCAAAATTTAATGAACACAAATTTAGTGATTGCCTTTTTAAAAGATGCGAGATGGTGAAGCGTGCTCAGAGGAGCGCTCGGTGCAAGTGTCAAAAGTTTTCAAATCATCTGAGAAAGTCATAGCTCTGAGGTGTCCACTGAGCAAACAGGTGTCAGGTGTTAAGTAATTCATGTTTATTTAGTGACGTTTTTTTATTGAATATTTAAATAGGAATTTTTATAACCTCTAAATTAAGTTACTTTATTATAAGAAAATGGTATTAAAAATCACGATTTAAATGTATATTATTTTAGTATATCAAAAAATGTTATTCATCATTCCGAGTACTTTAATATTCTTTTTAATGTAACCTTTAATGTTTATTTATATTGTTTACAAGAAATTGTTTATATTATTGAAATACAATCTCATAAATCCTTAAACATCTTTTGTCCAATTTTTTTTTATAGGTATCGTTATAAATTTTTTTTTTTTTTTTAAGTGTAAGTAAACACGCATAAGCAAAATTAAAAACAAAAATAATTAATTATTAATTTGACATTGTTATTAATTTAGAGCAGAGGAAACCCATTAATACAAAAAAAAAAAATTCTGTGTCATGAATAAAACTAAATTATTATTCCAACAATAAAATAAAATGAATTAGCATGTTCATGAGTAGTTAGAAAATAAAACGTTTGTATTCATCAATTTCCCATTGCAAAAATATCACTGTAGATGTACTGATTATAAAGTTGCACCATCTAAAATTTGCAGGTATGGTGTTGGAACATGTTTCTTTTAAAATGATATTGTACATTTGTTAACACCAAAGAGAGACCACAATTCCCTTTTAAACTGAATAATAGATTTATGATATCCTGCTTTGTAATAAATTATCCAGTTGTGGCTTCCTAATGTTAATTACAAACATGTTTTTGAAATTATTTTAGTTGTAACTGTTTTGTGTGTGTTGATTTATACATACTAAATTTTAATGTTTTTTGTTATCTGTTTCAGATTTTGTTCATTTTACCACAAAGAAATGTTAATAAATTGCACTCATCTGCTAAAATTCAAGGAATTGTTCATGTAAGTTATTTAGCAATAAAAAAAAAAAAAAACTAAATGTTATCTTTCATTTTATGTATAAAATTTTTCCCAACTCCATAGAACTGTGTTGATAAATTTTAGTGTTTATTCAAATTCATATAATTTGTCTATACTATTTTAAAATCTGTCATTTTTCTCTATATATTTTGAACATTTGTAGTTTTTCCCTTTAATGTAATATTTTGAGTGAAATTCCAATTTTAAAAGCATTGTCTTGAAAATTATTATTAACATAAATGTTTTCTGCATCTAAAATATTTTGATGCAAATTTTTCTTAAAGAACTATTTTATTCATGCGGCATCTGAATCGAAATATTCATTTATTATGTAAAGGTTAAAAAATACGTCTGAATTTATTTCAGTTTGTTTAATATTTTGTTTTTTCATTATTCCCTATTTATAATAAATATTCTATAATATATTTTTTTTATACTAAGTGTAAGATCATTCTTGCTGTTCTGTAAACATGTATTGTTTGAATATCTGTTATATTAATTCCAGTATTTATTGTTTTCCAGTATATTTTAAAAAGGCAACCACTAAATTTGTATATATTAAATTTTAGACTTCTTTTCTCTTCATTACAGAATTGTTTTGATTTTTGATAAATTACTCAATGCTGTCTTAGAATTAAAAACAGTTCCTTTCTGAATTTTACCCTAATACACAAGTCAAAAAATAAAATACAATTTAGCAATAAAATAATAAAAATTATCGAAAATGTAATAGAGTGCTAGTTGTGACTAGAAAAATTTATTTTAAATTCCTGCACATTATCTAAAATATAGCTTGTGCATTAAATAATCATTGAACTTCTTGCTGTCTGTGTGACCCAGATTGATATTCTGCTTCAAGCCTGTGTCTATATTTTTCTGTCAGAAGTTTTGTTATAATGAAATTCCAAAGGTAATACATTTTTATTATAAGAAATATATAAAAAAAGAAGAGAATAAATAGGTAATAAAGTATACAGTTCTAAGTGAAAATAAATAAATGATAAAAAAAAAAGTTTGAATTGCCAATGAAAAAATTAACTATACTGCTAAAAAAGGGGAATGCAAGTCATGCCATATGCTAATGTGTGCTGAGTGATACAATGAGTAAATAATTCTGAGTAATGAGGAAATAATGCTGAGAAAATTGCTTCTCAAATGTGCTTTCTGATTTCTCCTACCAGCATTTCAATTGAGGACATTTATGTATAGAAAACTTTTGATCACATGCTTTCATATACTAACCTTCCTAGAAGTTTTAATGAAATTTTTATATGTTCACAGTTCCAAAGGTACACTTGTGGTTTTTTACAAATTATTAAAATGTCATTTATTACAATAAATATTTGTTTGGTTATTTATTTGCCCTTTTTTCTGATTCTATTTTCTTCTACTAGATTCTGCTTTGTGTTTTAACATTCTGTGGAAAAATGGCATTGCATACAGAGAAACATGAAGTTACTATATGTAAGTTGTCTATTGAATTTTATTGTACACCATAAAATATTAATAATAATCATACTGTTGTACTGTAGAAATACATTATACCTTTAAAAAAAAAAAACAGATTTGCTGACTTGTAACATTTGTTTTAAGGCATGTTTATAAATTCTATCAAATAAATTACTGATTCCTTTGTAATTAAATCACCTAAACTCAATTTTGAAATAATTATATGAATTAATAAAACAAAAGTGTAATTTTATATTGTTAAAATATAAAACATGTGTTATACATAACTGAAAGATTTCAGTGAAAATTTAAAGCATCGTTAAAATCCCGTAATTCTTTCAAGTCTAATTTGTAACGTTTAGCAAAATTAGTTTTATTAAGTCTTTTATCTTATACTTTTCTTTCATGCAATGCTTAATTCAAATTTCTAAATAATTTAAAATACTGTTATAAACAAAATATATGTACACTCATGTCCATAAATTAAGGATTATTCAGAATCACACAGAAATTGAACTCTAAAATAAAAATTTCACCTGTAGAATTATCACACACATCTTGAAGAAGAATATGCAAATTACAGGCGCGGATAGTACGTCAAAATGACGAGAGTGTAAGAGAGGGGTATATAAGAAATGGTGGCAAAGAAGTAAAATTGTTCACAATCGCTTTAAAGCCTTTCAGTGCAAGTCAACCGCATAGTTATGGCACAAAGGAAGCATTTGGATGATTTTTACATGGTAGAATTATTGGACGACTGGAATGTGAACGTACCCAGCTGGAAGTATCCAAGTATCCTGGAGTGTCATCTCCAGGCTTTGGCAACGATTCCAAGATGATAGTAATGTGAGTAGATGTTACAGCACAGGTAGCCCCGAGTTACAACGCCGAATGAGGACCGGTATTTAGCATTTACTGCCAAAAGAAACAGATGGAGCACAGCATCCGACCTGTCTCTTCAGCTACTGGTATGACAGTTTCAAGGCAGACCGTGTACAGACGCTTAGGGCACATTGGTCTATATGCTCGTAGGCTTGTCGGATGTGTTCCACTTACCGCAACTCACTGTCGCCTGCGATTAACCTGGAGTAGAGAGCATGCATTGTGGACACCGCAACAGTGGTCTGGTGTGATGTTTTCCGACGAGTCCAGGTTTAGTTTGCAGTCTGATTCTCGCCGGACTTTCATATGGAGAGCGCCAGGTACCTGTTATCACCATGAAAACACCATTGAACGACACCGTTATGGTGGTGCAGGATGGCTCGTTTGGGGAGCAATTATTCTTGGTTCCAGAACTGACCTGCATGTTCAGAGTGTAATGATGACAGGCCACATATACCAGGATGTCATTCTGGAACAACATGTATGTTTGTGTCGGGCTCCATGGGGGCTGAATTTCTGTTTATGGATGACAACGCCCGCCCTCACCATGCAAACATTATAGACGAATGCCTTCAATTGGAGGTTATCACCCGTATGGATTGGCCAGCATATTCACAGGACTTGAATCCAATAGAGCATGTGTGGGATATGCTTGGCCGACGAATTGCAGCCCGTCAAACCCTCCCACCTGTCAACTGGAACTTCGGAGGGCATTGCTTGATGAGTGGTGTAATATTCCCCAAGATCAGATTGATAATTTGATACTCAGCATGCCTAGGCGTTGTAAGGCTTGTATTGCATCGTCCGGGAGACATACTCCATATTAACCATCATACTAACCGTGTTATACTGTTTTTTTTGTAAATAGGTTCTTTTTTGAAATTTGCTCCAGGAGTAAAAATCGCAATTTTTATTAATTATGTCGAACATATAGCGTCTTTTTGCTGTTTACCTATTGTTTAATAAATAGACTTTTTATATAAGTCAAATTCACAATTTTAGAATTTTAAAAATTGGTTTTACTTTTTAAAGCATTGTGCCTTCCTAAATTGACTTCCCACGCGATACAACATAAATATCCCATTCTTCAGCTAATTTTACTTGTGGAACCAACTATCTGCTTGTCGTATACCTATGGAGATGCGATTTCTCTTACCCAAAGTCTGAAATAATTTATCAGAAACTATTAATTGTTTTAATGTTTCAAAATCCGACACTTTTCTTAATTTTAAATAATATTCAAAATTAGTAGTTAAGCGCGACACCAAACTGCACATACGATTCATTTAAGAGCTCAGCTTTCCTAAAATTATCTAAGCATGCTCAAAAACACAACTGGACTTAATTGTCATAGTTTTTGATATCTTTATCACTTAAATAAGTTATTATATTAAAAGCTTTTTCTCCTAATAAATTTAACAGAATCTCAGCTTTATATATCCAGGTACTTTTTAATATTAAATGCGCGCTCTAAAGAATTAAAAGAAAAAAAAACCCACCCTTCCGGTCGAGTGGGTATTCTGACAGTTAAAATTCTAACACTTTTTATTACTTAATCAATAGTATTTGGTTTGGTTTCACCTTCACACTTCTAATTTACTTTAATTTTTAATTTTTGCGAGTTCTAATTCATTTTTAACTCGCTTCTAATTTTATTTTCCAGATCTATTTGCCGTTGCTTCTCATTTTACGATTGTCAATAATCGTGTTGGCAATGTCTTTGACCATGTCTGGTCTATTTTTAAAAATATCACTTTGTTCAATTACATCATATAAATTTGAAATTGTTAATTTTCAGTTATTATCAAATTTTATCTCTGCGGCAATGAGCCGGAAATCTTCTTTTTGGCACCTTTAAACATGTTTGCACAAAAAGATTAAATATATGGATTTCAAAGTTCCACTTACTTTTTCACAAAGCTTTTCATTTGACTTATTATATTATCCACAGGTTTGAGCCACTCTCCGGCTCTTAGGACAAAATGTTCTCGCCGATAGCACTCATTCACTCATCTTAGCTTACTGTATGTTTAATCACACTCATACTAACACAATAAAAAAAAAAAAAACCAAAGGTTTAAAACTTAACAAGAACACTTTATTTACACGACACAGTCACAACCACTCGCAGCCGTGCTGTTCTCTCTTGCCATCTGGCATTACACTGACTCAAACTCGGACTTATGCGCACGCGGGCGCATATGTACACACTTTTTTCGCCGCTAGAGCATCCTTGCGCGTAGGCGCGA
>BPLR01015886.1:0-34074 GCA_021605095.1 Caerostris extrusa
TTAAAATGTTATAAATCACGGAGTCTAAGGATCCTCGGCTATAAAACGGTGAGCCGTGAGAAGTCTAGAGGCAGAGATGCTTTTCTCTTGGTAGGGCATTTATTTCTCGAATTCTCTCCTTTGGGGAATGTTTAGAGAGTGAAAAAGTTCATCTTATGAGGGACACTGGTGCTCGTGTGTTTGAAATGAGGATACTCTCCTTAAAATTGTGGGAATACAGAGGCTTGGGTAGCATCTTGAATATTTCACAGAGTTTTGACTGAAGGAGAAGTATTTATGTAATGTCATAACTTAAGAGCAAAAGCAATGTGATGCAAAATTGTCTCTGGAGATGATGTGAACGACAGATTCATTTCCAAGTAAATAAAATTTGCAGCGCGCTTTATTGTGATGATAATATTTATCATAGAAAAATTATCTTTAAATATGTGTTTTGGACAAGATGTATAAAAACTTCAATGAAATATTTATTTATTTTGGCTTCAATGAAATATTTACTTTAATATTCAGTTTCATATTTATGAATAAAAAAAAATGGAAACTTATTAATTCAGAAGAAAATAAGTTTAATCTGCTGAATCTTCTTCATGATTTATGAAACAAATATAAATATTTTTATGAGTATTAAGTCAGTATTTTCTTTATTAAATTTAATAATGGGACTTATAAAATCTCCTAAAAATTAAATAGAAACAACTAATTGAAATATGTATGCTTCTAGATTTTTTTAATTATTATACGTAGCAAACAAAAACTTACTTAAATAATTTTTACATAACCTAGAGGAAGCAGGGGACTTAGTTAGCGATTTCTAGTAAATTTTAGAAAATTCAAAAAGGCTTTCAGAAGTCAGTACCAGATATTTTTCAAATATTAATTCATCTAACAGATAAAAGATAAATTTTACTAGATTAACATTATTATATTAAAAAAAATTATTAAATTTAGTCACTCTAAAAGAGGCTTAACATATAACATACTGCAACTTTATTACAAAAAATAATTTCTTAACAGTAAATACGTATTTTGAACAACATTTATGCATGTTGTTCAAAAAATATTTACTAAGAAAAATTACGTATTTAAAAGAAATATTTTGTGATTTTCTTTAATATTCATTTACATATTTATGAATGAAAAAAATTGAAATTAGGAAAAAATGGATTAAAAATTCAGAGAATAAAAATGATTATTAATTCAGAGAATATAAGTTTTAATATTCGGATATTTTATTTTGAATTGTACCAATCGATCATTATAAAAAAAATAAATATTTTGTGAGATCTGCTTCTAGTATTTTTGAATAAATAATGTTGAGGATAAAAGTCTAAATTAACGGAAACAACGGATAAAAATTTGCATGCTTCTTGTTTTTTTAGATTATTATACGCAGGAAATAAAAGCACTTAAATAGTTATTTTTACATAAACTTAGAGAAAGAGAGGATCTCAAATTTTGTATAATTTAAAAAGGCTTTCAGAAATCTGTACCAGATGTTTCCAAATATCAAATTATATAACAGATAAACAGCTATATTTTATTAGATTAACACTATTTAATTAAAAATTAATTAAATTTATTATCTGAGTACTGATACTTGCATTTTGAGTAAATAATGACGATGATAAAATGTTGTTAATTTAACGGGAAACAACTGATTAAAATATGTTTGCTAGATTTTTAGATTATTATACACATGTAGCAAATAGAGCTTACTTAAATAGTTTTATTACATAACTTAGAGACACAGAAGGACTAACTAAGGGATTTTCTTCAATTTTGGATAATTCAAAAAGCTTTAAGAAATCTGTATCAAATAAAAATCATCTAACAAAAAAAAGCAGATAAATTTTATTAGGCTAATATTAAAATTAAATTACATTTATTATCTGAGTACTGATACTTGCATTTTGAGTAAATAATGACAATGATAAAATGTTGTTAATTTACCGAAACAACTCATTAAAATATGTTTGCTAGATTTTTTAGATTATTATACGTAGCAAATAGAGCACAAAATAGTTTTTATTAACTTAGAGACACAGAGGACTAAGTTAGGGATTTTCTTCAATTTTGGATAATTAAAAAGCTTTTTGGAAATCTGCGCTGAGAGATATTTTACAAATATAAAATCGTCTAACAAATAAGCAGCTAAATTTTATTAGGCTAATATTATTTTATTATAAAATTAATTAAATTTATTTGTTTTAACAGTGTTTAGTAAATAACATATTACACTTTTTAGAAAAAATAGCAGTTTTTAATATGATCATTAAAACATGGAAAAAAATAATTTAATACATCAATTGAAGTAGAAATTATCAAATGCATGCACGCCTCTCAGATGAAATCGAGTAATTCCCGGTAAAATTCTCGATCGTGAAATTCCCCAGAATTCAGAAAATGTGACTTAATCCAAAAATAGTACAGTTGCTGCTGGGAATGTTTGGCAAATAACGTGCTCTGCTTGAGAAACAGAGATCAGTTCTGATCACGATCACGTTGCTCAGCCGCATTGTCGATTCATCGAATACGAAACAAGGGACCCTTTGTAGCCTCTCTGGAAAGAATTTACATGTAAATCGGAATCCCCTTGTACCCCGTCGTACCCCTCTGTACCAGTTACGGTTCGTTGACATTCCAGAATTTCGTCAAAAGGGAAAAGTTTTGGAGGGAGAAATAGAGGGACATTTCTCCCCGCTGGTCTACGGATTCAGAAATCCTGCAAGAGGTTTGCAAAAGTATATATTTGCAAATCTACGATTTGTGATTCCGCCCGAGGTTAGAGCGGGATTTAGGTGCTGATTGGCGGCCATGCCAGTTGGGAGTGAAAAATCATATCCTTTTTTTTCCCATGAGTGGAATAGAATAAAAAAGTTTTAAAGATTTCCTGATATTTTTTTAGTATCGGCAATAGTAGCTTTGTTGCAAAATTACAAAATGCCAAAATAATATCTTTGGTAAAATACTTGCCTTAAGATTCTTCATAAATAAATTTTAATAAAATATATACATATATTTTTTAAAAATTTCAATATAAATGCATTCTTTTTTCTTACGGTGTTTTAATTCCTTGTTTTGTGTGACTGAGAAAATATTCATTAAGTTACTTAACAAAATTGTTTAAAATCTATGGAAATGGGATATTATATATATGTATATATAGATTCATATATTCTTGATATCACTTTTAACATACTTATCTTGCCACAGATTAATTAATATGTTTGGCGACCATGCCAGTTGGGTGTGAAATATCATATCCTTCTTTTTTTCTGTGTGGAATTGAATAAAAAGTTTTAAAAAGATTTCTTAGTATTTCCTTTTAGTATCGGCAATATTAGCTGTGTTTTCCAATTGCAAGTGTCAAAATAATATCTTTGTAAAATACTTTACTTAAGCTTTCGTCATATATAAATTGTAAAATAATAGTTTATCTTTTATTAATTTCAACAAAAATGCAGTAATTAAAGTCTTTTTACAGCGTACAGCGTTTTAATTTATTTATTTGTATGACTGAGAAAACATTAATTAATTTTTAACAAATAGAAGTTAATTGAAGTTAATTATATATATATATATATATATATATATATTATATTCGTATATTCTTGATGTCACTTTTAACATTCTTATCTTGCCACCAATTAATTGATTCGTTTGATAATAGAAAAGAACTCATCTTCTCTATTGTTAGACTTACATCGGGGCACTCCCTCACTATCAAATCTCCCCTCATACCTCAGTATCAAATACATTCAATATCAGCAATGATGAACAGTTCGGAAACTAATTTCATCAATAAAACTTCAAGAAAGAATTTAAAACTATCCTTTTAAAAAATGGTAGTCCAGAAACATTTTTACTTTAATACTTTCTAAATCTGTAATAACTTAGCTCATTAATTTTCATAAACTATATTTCACACTAATAAACAGTTTTACAATTTCCATAAATTGTCCACAATATGAGAGTTTATCATTCACATTTCTTCATGCACCTAGTTAAGTTTATCACCATGCACATAAGTAAGATAATCTTTTAATGGTAAACATAATTTTTTGTACCATTCTAATGCTAATAGCATTTATCCTTACGTTTTACTATGAGATGTATTTCAGTCACTCGCATTTAAGAACAAATAACAGAGTGTATTTCGTAATCGGCGGGGGGGAATCGTCTAAGGTTTTAAATGAGCATAAATATACTTATATTAAAACCAATGATTCCGAAATAGCATCTATTAATCGCTGATAGATTAGGTCCCTTAGTACACATGGGTGGAATTGGATCTCAATGCTATATTTCGAACCACGGTACTTACAAAAAGAACACATCTAGCATAATTACACATATACAGATGAGTATATATGTATATACATGTATGTATGTATGTATTATGCTTTAAAATATATGCAATCATTATGTATATTCACAATACTTTACTGTTATACTTATTATTTATTTACATAAATACAATCTTCTTTAAGCATATACATTTTCATTTTGTCTCTTTTTGTAATGAATAATGTAGTCGGAAACACTTACTTTCCTGTTTAACTCATTAATCTGCCGAATATATATAACGCTGCGATGAAAAAATCTTTTCCGATCTTTCATACCAATACAAACGCTGGCCTTCTATGATACACGCCATCTATCATTAAAAGGTCACATGGATATTATCTGATAAGCGAAGATGAAGAGCCTGTTTGAAAATAACGGTTGATCTAGAGAACAATTGTGAAAAATGTTTTTCTACTGATTGAGAAACGTGTGCAGATGCAAATCCTGAATGAAATTGATATTTCTCCTACGTCAAATCCTTTGTTAAATGAGAAACAAAATCTGCTTGTCATTCCAGCATGAAACTCAGGCATTTTGAAAGCACAAAATGTCATGGCCTGTTATGATACTGTTTTCTGATGATTGGACAGGTTGTTATCTACATCTCAGTTACTTCTTCAAGCAACAAGGCCTATTGATAAGTCATTAAGATATGCAATATTTAATTTTTCACTATGCGAATAAAATTGAAAAATTGTACATAAAAATTAATTTTTTTGCAGTAAATGTATGATATTGCAGTAAATGTTTGCAGCAATGCTGATGCACAACCACATTTGTTCTCTTTATCAAAATACTGTCAATATAAATGCTGTGTAACTCTGTGTTTTTTAATGATTCAATTTAGGCAGATAAATGCTATTGAAATAAAATATTTGAATCCAAAATTGATGTATTTCCAATATTTCATAATTTAAGATTATGAAATATAATTATATTTAATAATCTTTCCTTAACAATCTTAAATAAGCCGTATACATAATCGACGTGTTTAAAACTTTTCTTTGTTTGGTTCTGCACAAACGCTTTCTTTGGGTTTTTTGTCTTGTAGTTTTTAAAACATTGATGTATTCTGGAACAATGAATATCCCAGAGTTTTTGTAGTCAAAATTAATTACATTGTCCCCAGGTTTGTAATGTGACAAAATTGAAATTCATAATCTACTTATCATGATCAATTTTATTAATTGTATAATTATCGCTTTAATAATCTTAATTATATAGAAATATTATTAAATTTCAAAAATCCTAACAGGTCTATTTTCTTTTATATTTTTAGTTTGTCTGTATTTACAAACACGCACACACATTTATGCTTATACTATAAATTATATGTTTATAAAATAAAATCCTAACATAAAACATAATGATTTTATTTCATAATGAAACACATGATTTTATGATATAATATAATTTATGACATTATACGTCATAAAATCATGACACATTTTACGTTCATAACAATAAAATCATTACAATTTTATGTAGGCTATCATAATAAATTTAATTTGCTGTTAAAAATTTTAATAAACATTTATAATGTACTTTTTGATGATATACTTAAGAAGTTTTATTTTTCCAAAAATATTAGCAGGGCAATTGAAATGGAAATAAAACAGATTTTTATTTAGTGTTCGATAGCCATGTCAATTTTTTTTTAACCAACAGTTTTTGCAAACAGTTTCCAAAAATTAATTAAACTTGATACATATACAACTACCAAAAATATAGACTTCATCTTGCAATTTATTAAAAATACGCGGATTAATATCAACCCAAGGCCGCAAAGTTGTTCGGTGAGAAAAATTTTCCCTATATTTCCTAGAGCGAAATAAATTGCTTTTTTTGCGGAGTTAATGGGAAATTCGAAAAGCCCAGGCAAATTCCTGGACGTCCTGGTCACTTTTACTGAGGCATTAACCTGAAGGAACGAAAATCCCTTCGTCGCCAGGGGCCATAAAAGCGTCCTGACATCGTTTACTGAAACGCTTAATGAATCTGATCACATGCATTATTACGTCTTGTTTACTTGGCCGTAATATCCCGTAAAGAGGTCGAATGAGCGAGAGGAACAACACAGAAAGTAATCAAAATAAGCAGAGCTATCTGATTAGAAGACTCCAGAGTTAACAACGTTGACTGATTTTATGACCTTTTTTTAAATTGCGACAGATGTTCTGGTTTTCTGCCTGCTTTAATGCCCGGCCGCCGTCATTTTAGACCTCTGACATGGAATTGGGCTGCCTTTGGATTTCGTCAGATTATATTAAGTTCGTTATTTGTGGAATAGTTTAAGAGGGCAACTTTAATGAGTTTTTTCATAGGCTTGAGCAAATTAAATTGTAACGGTCGAAAAAAATTATCCATTGTTGAATTTGATTTTACCAAAAATTGTAAAGATATTATTATTGTTTTTTGATGTTTTGACAGTGCTGTAAATTTTGCTTCAAAAATAAAAGTTGGTGTGAGCCATTCTGTTTTATATACATGCATTCCATGTATTTTCCAAATTCTTCGCCCGAACAAACTTAAAAACTTATGTTCTGTAATAAATTTCGGTTTAGAGGCTTACACTCTTCTGAGAATCCCAATAGGCAATTGAAAATTAATATTGTATAAATTCTTACTTTTTCAATTTAAGACCTTATTAAATCACTCCCTCTACTACATCATGTAAGAGTGCATTAAATTTATATGTCGGAAATCTAATCTATTAAATTTAAAGGGGGTTATGCCTTTTTTTTTGTTGTTTACATCGGTACACTTGGAGTTCAACTTATGTATTCTTAAAGAATCCATCGACAAGCATGAGGAGATGACAATATTTTTGTGGAGTTTTAGGAGTAATATCCACCAATTTCGTATCATGTCAGAACTTATCCAGAAAATCACTAGAAAGTTTGTCTATCAATAAAGGTTGTCATTACCATCGAATCCCCGTTTTGGAGCAACCTGTTAGCCATTCTAACGCTCTGGCCATTGGTACCATAGGCTTCTGATTTGAATCCTGGCGTAGATGTTTATGAGTGGTTCGAATCCACGTTAAATTGTAGATCCCGGTCTAATTAGCCTAAAGTGTAAAAAATGACAGTTTTTTGGGAGACAAACCAAAATTTTCGCTTTGAAAGCCAAAAGTGATTACGTCGGACTTGGATTAGTACTGAGCCGTGTTTTTTTTAGCTGTGCACATTGCCAATGGGCCGTGAATAAGGCATTCTAACGTTTTCGTGTTTTTTAAACTTTTTTTTTTTTTTTTTTGTAAAAATAATTATTCTTTAACCCATTGCAGTGGTGATGAAGAGGGTATTACACTAATAAAAAAGTAGGAAGTTATCAAAAAGACGAAAATTATTCCGAAGGAAAAACATTATTCCCATTTATGCAAGAACTATTGTTAACCCGTTGCAAGAGCACTGGCTAAATCATGAGGGTAATAAAAAGCAGGGATTTATCATCAAGACAAAATTATTCTACTGGAATAACCATTTATTCTCATTTATTAATAACATTGAATATTGTGAACTAATAAAAATATACCCACCATAAACAATTACATCTATACAATTTTAAATGACATCAGATACCGTATCAATTCCACGTATTTTCCAATTCTCGCCCGAACAAACTTTACTGAAATCCGACCGAAAAAAAAAAAAAAAAAAAAATAGAAATAAAAAGAAGAAAAGCCTCTATAATAAATTCTGGTTTAGAGGATGACACTTTTCTGCGAATCCGAATAAGACAAGGCAAAACCGTCATCTAACCTCCTTCATCCCCTCTCGTGTAATCGGGATTCAAGAGGCATTACGATGAATGACTGACACTTTGAAATGACTGCTGGAGGACCGAAATCGTAAAAAGAAAAGAGCAGTTTGGAGGCGTGAAAAACGCAACCCTCCATAGACAAAAGGGTGACGAAAAGAAGAAGATTCCTGAAGAAGAAGATCCAGCAGGAAGAAAAATAAAAAAGAAACTTAAGAGAGACATTCTTCGACTGTTTGTTTAAAATGTTATAAATCACGGAGTCTAAGGATCCTCGGCAGTAAAACGGTGAGCCGTGGGAAGTTTAGAGTTCAAATGCTTTTCTCTTAGTAGGACATTTATTTCTCGAATTCTCTCCTTTGGGAATGTTTAGAGAGTGAACAAGTGCCTCTTATGAGAACACTGTGTGCTCGTGTGTTTGAAATGAGGATACTCTCCTCAAGAATTGTGGGAATACAGCGGCTTGTGTAGCATTTTGAATATTTCAGAGAGTTTAGACAAAAGGAGAATTATTTATGTAATGTCATAACTTAAGAGCAAAAGCAATGTGACGCAAAATTGTCTCTGGAGACGTGTGAACGACAGAATCATTTGAAGAAAATAAAATTTGCACCACCCTTTATTGTAATGGTACGATTCATCATAGAAAATTTATCATTAAATATGTATTTTGAACAAGATGTTTAAACAAACTTCAATAAATTATTTTGCTATTTACTTTAATATAAAAATAGAATAATTATTAATATTAAATAAGAAAATAGATAAATAATAATAATTAAGAAAAAAAATCGAAACATATTAATTCAAAGAATATAACTTTTATTTTCTGAAATTTTATTTTGAATTATACCATTCGATAATTATAAAAAAAAAATCTGAGTACTGATTCTAGCATTTTAGTGAGTATTAAATTAAATAATGGTGATGATAAAATCCTGTTAATTTATCAGAAAACAACTGAATAAAAATTTGTATGCTTCTAGATTTTTTAGATTATTATATATAGCAAATAAAGCTTACATAAATATTTTTGTTTTACATAACCTAGAGAAACAGGACTAAATTGGAGATATTCCTTAAATTTTGGATAATTAAAAAAAGTTTTTAGAAATCAGTACGAGATTTTTTCAAATATTAAACATTGTAATAAATAAATAGCTTTATTTTATTAGATAAGAATTATTTAATTAAAATATTAATTAAATTTATTTAATTAAAAAGGCTTAAAAAATAACATGCTGCACTTTTATTGAAAAAAATAACGGTTCTTATTTCCTTTACAGTAAGTATGTATTTTGAACAAGATGTATAAAAATTTCAATGAATTATTTGGGATTAATTTTAGTATTTATTTACATATTTATGAATAAATAAAATAGAAATTAGAAAATAAAAATGGATTAAAAATTCAAAGAATAAAAATGGATTATTAATTCAGAGAATATAAGTTTTAATGTTCTGAAATTTTATTTTAACTTATACCAATCGATAATTTAAAAAATAATATTTTTCAGAAGTTATTCTGTTATTTTTGGGTAAACAATGGCAATGGTAAAATCTTGTTAACTTAACGGAAATAACTGATTAAAATTTGTGTGATTCTAGACGTTTTATATTATTATACGTAGCAAATAAATCTTACTAGAATAATTTTATTTGCATAACCTAGAGGTACAGAGGACTAAGTTGGAGATTTTTCGTAAGTTTTGGTTAATTCAAAAAGCCTTCAGAAATGAGACCAGATATTTTCAAATATTAAATCGTCTAACAGATAAACAGCTATATTTTATTCGACTAATATTATTTAATTAAAAATTAATTAATTTTACTTGTTTAACAAATGCTTAGTAAATAACATGTTACACTTTTATGAAAAAAATAGAGGTTTTTATTTCCTATCTTTAATGTGATCATTAAAACATGGAACAAAATATTTTAATGCATCAATATTAAGTTGAAGATTTTTCTTAAATTTTGAAAATCAGCTTTTGAAATCAGTAGCAGATTTTTTCAAACATTAAATCGTCTAACAGATGCACAGCCATGATTTATTAAATTGACTATTTAAATAAAAAAAAAATGAATTTAAATTTATTTAATTAAGAAACGCTTAACGAATAACATACTGAACTTTTATTACAAAAAATAGCAGTTCTTATTTCCTATCTTTAACATGATCATTACAACATGGAACAAAATATTGTAATACATCAATTTAATTAGAAATTACCAGAATGCATTCACGCCTATTAGATGAAATCAAGCTTTAACCTTTCGTAATATTACCCAGACTAAAAATGTGTGGCTTAATCCAAAAATAGTACAGTTGCTGACGGAATGGTTGGCAAATAACGTGCTTTGCTTGAGAAATAGAGATCAGTTCGGTCACGATCACGTTGCTCAGCCGCATTGTCGATTCCCTTGAATACGAACAAGGAGACCCTTTGTAGCCACTCTGGAAAAGAATTTACATGTAAATCGGGGACCCCCTGTTCCCGCCGTACCCTTTGTACCAGTTACGGTTCGTTGACATTCCAGAATTTCGTCAAAGGGAAAAACGGAGGGAAAAAAGTTTTTGGTGGGGGCAAAATAAAAGGGATATTTCTTCCCGCTGTTTCTTCCTTTGATTCAGAAATCCTACAAGAGGCTTGCAAAAGCATATATTTGCAAATCCACGATTTGCGATTCCGCCCGAGGTTAGAGCGGGATTTAGGTGCTGATTCGGCGACCATGCCAGTTGGGAGTGAAAAATCATATCCTTTTTTTTCTGTGTGGAATAGAATAAAAAGTTTTAAAAGATTTCCTGCTATTTCCTTTAGTATAGGCAGTAGTAGCTGTGTTGCTTATTGTAAATGTAAAATATCCTTGGTAAAATACTTACTTAAGCTTCGTCATAAATAAATTGTGGCAAAATAGTCTATTTCTTATAAATTTCAACAAAAATGCAGCAATTA
This sequence comes from Caerostris extrusa, assembly GCA_021605095.1. Classification (NCBI taxonomy): domain Eukaryota; kingdom Metazoa; phylum Arthropoda; class Arachnida; order Araneae; family Araneidae; genus Caerostris; species Caerostris extrusa. Next base: position 11,067 of record BPLR01015886.1, read on the forward strand.
AAGTCTTTCTTTACAGCGCACAGCGTTTTGATTTATTTTTTGTATGACTAAGAAATCAGCATTCATTAATTTTAACAAATAGATTTAAGTTAATTAAAAAAATTTTTTAAATCTATATAGAAATGTAAAATAATACTTATATTTATATATTCTTGATATCAATTTTAGCATTCTCTTCTTGCCACAGATTAATTAATATAATTGACAATAGAAAAAAAAATCATCTTCTATATTGTTATACTTACATCATGGAACTCCCTCACTATCAAATCTCCCTCATTACTCAGTATAAAAATACTTTCAATATCAATAATGATCAACAGTTCAGAAATAAATTCATCTGTAAAAACTTCGACAAAGAAAAGAATTTGAAACTATACTTTTAAAAAATTGTAGCCCAGAAACATTTTTATGATGATACTTTTTAAATCTTTAATCGCCTAGTTCATTATTTTTAAAAACTATATTAAAAAATTTACAATTTTCACAAATTCTCCACACAATGAGAATATTTCTCTCACATTTCTTCGTTTCTCATCATGCACATAAGTAAGATAATCTTTTAATGATATAAATAATTTTTTTTTACCATTCTATTGCTAATTGCGTTTATCCATACGTTTTAATAATATGAGATGTATTTCAGTCACATGCATTTAAGAAACAAATAGTGTATTTCGTAATCGTCTAATTATTTTAAAAGCGTATACATATACGTTTACTAAAACTAATCATTCCAAAAAGAACGTCTGCGAATCACCGATAAATTACTTCACTTAGTAATGTGTGGAACTGTGATCTCTAAGCTGTATTTCAAAACTAGGTTCTAACTAAAAGAACACACCTAGCATAATTACACACACACACACACACACACACACACACACATATATATATATTTATATATATATATATATATATATATATTCCTTAATAATCTTATTTGCTTTATTTAAAGTAAGCGATATACATAATCCGATACCCAATCTGAAAACTTTCTTTGTTTGTTTCTGCACAAATGCTTTCTTCGGACTTATGTCTTGTAGTCTTTAAAACGTAGTCTTCTGGAACAATGAATATGCCAGAGTTTATATAGTCCAAATTAATTGCATTGTCACCAGGTTTTAGAGAGACAAAATTTAAATTCATAATCTACTTATCAGTATCAATTTTATTATTTGTATAATTATCGTTAAACAATCTCAATTATATAGAACATCTCCAATTAAATTAAAGCCGCCCTAATATGTCTGTTTTCTTTTAAATTTTAGTTACTCTGTATTTATCACACTCTCACACATTTATGTTTATAAATTATAAGTTTATAGCATAAAAACATGGCATAAAACATATTGATTTTTACTTCATAATGAAACATTGGATTTTATGGCATATTATAATTTTTGACATTATATGACATAAAATCATGACACATTTTATGTTTATAGCATAAAATCATTATAATCTTTTGTTGGCTATCATAAAGAAATTTTAATTTGCTTAATGAAAATTCTAATTAACATTTATAATATACATTTTGATGAGAGCTTTTAGCAAGTTTAATAGCTAAATTTACTTTTTTTTTTTAGAAAAAATATTAACAGAGCTATTGAAATTGAAAAATAATAGTTTTTTATTTAGAATTAATTAAAAGATCGATTTTTTTAAATCTGAAACAATTTTTACTGGCAGTTTCAATATTAATTAAACTTGATACATATACAACTAACCAATATATAGATTTCGACTTGCAATTTATTAAAAAATATGCGGATTAATATAGGCCACAAATTTCTTCGTCGAGAATTTTTCCTATATTTCCTAGGGCGAAATAAATTGCTTTTTTGCGGAGTTAATGGGGAAATTCCAAAAAACCCAGGCAAATTCCTGACGTCCTGGTCACTTTTACTGAGGCATTAACCTACAGGAAAGAAAACCCCTTCGTCGCTAGGGGCCATAAAAAGCGTCCTGACATCGTTTCCTGAAACGCTTAATGAATCTGATCACATGCATTATCCCTACGTCTTGTTTGCTTGGCCGTAATATCCCGTAAAGAGGCCGACCGAGCGAGAGGAACAACACAGAAAGCAATCAAAATAAGCACAGCTATCTGATTAGAAGACTCAGAGTTAACAACGTTGACTGATTTTTTTTGCCCTTTTTTTAAACTGTGACAGATGTTCTGGTTCTCTGCCTGCGTTAATGTTCAGGCCGACATCAGTTTAGGCCTTTGGACATGGAATTGGGATGTCTTCTGATTTCGTAGATTATATTAAAGTTCGTGATTTGTTGAATAGTTTAAGAGGGCAACTTTAATGAGTCTTTTCACAGACTTCTGCAAATTAAATTGTAACAGACTAAGGTTACCCATTATTGACTACTGGGGCTAAATATAGGCTGAATTTAATTTTTCTCTGAATTGATACAAATGTTCAGTTTCTGTACCGGTTTTAAATCTGTATGATATAAATAAAAGTATTTAATTTGAAATAAAGTAATATATATATATTATTTGTTATATATATATATATATATTTGTTATATATACATATATATAGATATTTTTTTGTTAAAAAGATATGAAATGTTAGAGAAAATGAAAGATAAATTGAAAAAACGGGGACTAATTCAATAACTTCATCTAGATGTATGTCTGCAATTTATTTCATCTTCACACAATTTGAATATACCGCCCAAAAAAAAAAAAAAAAAAAAAAAAAATCAATAAGGGCCATAAAATAGACATAAGATGACATACGGATGTAAAAATAGATAATTCATTTAAAAACTTTGATGTCTGGATTTAAGGGACAAGTGAATAAAATCAATGAAAAAAAATTCAAGTTGTTAAGTTCTTAAAGAACAAAAATCAATGAAATGCATTAGCCATTAATATTTCGCAAGGTCAGTATAAAATGAATTGCTTAGAAGAGTATCATTTTATTACTTCAATATTTAAATTAAAGCACTTCTGAGAATAATAAAAACATCCCACATAAACATAATGCAAAAATGTTAAAATATTCTGTTAAGAGAAAAATGACGCTGATAGCATATAACGCAAAAACGAGGCTTAATTGACATTTACAATTAATCTTGCGATAAGTTCTGCTTTTTGGGGGAGACAAATTTGTATGTCCTTTCATGTTGTTTTTCTTATGTTGTAGTTGTTGCTTTTTATGTTTTTCGAAGTTCGAAAGATCCTTTTAGTGCAAGTGGTGGAACGTTAAGCTATGATTTTAAACTTTTCAAGAACTCTGTCAGTAACTAAAAGAATAAGGTGGGTAAAATAGTTCAATTTAGTTATTATTGGACAAAGAGCGATTTATTGATCCATTAAGAAATGGGATTTTGAACTTTATTACCTTAATATTTTTTACTCATGTCGATACGAAAACAGGGAAAATATTTTGCTATATTTTATTTATTTTTCGTTCTGAATATATTTTAACTTTCAAAAGATATATAAAATTTTTGTAGAATACATTGTATTATGTCTTGGAAACATTGACGTATTTCATATTTGATTTATTTTACCATTTTTACTCTATTTTATCTTCCGAAATTTATATAAATTTGTTGTAGAAGACGCTGTATTATGTGTTAGAATCATTGTTCTACATCGTATGTTTTTTTATTTTATTTTTTTCTTTTCACTTTTTTTTACATTTCAAAAGTTGTATAAATTTGTTGTAGAAGACGTTGTGTTTTGCCTTAGAAACATTGATGTATTTGCATATTTTTTATTTTTCCTTTTCTATTTATTTTTGGCTCAAAAAGTTACATAAATTTGTTGTAGAAGACATTGTATTATGTCTTAGAAACATTGCTGAAGTTCATATTTTATTTTTATTTTCACTTTGTTTTACCTTTCAAAAGCTATATAGATTTGTTGTAGAAGACGTTGTATGGTGTCTTAGAAATATTGCTGTATTTCATATATACTTTTCACGTTATTTTACCTTTCAAAAGTTTTATGAATTTGTTGTTGAATTTGTTTTTGATGTTTTTTGAATTTCGTTGTATTATGCCTTAGAAAGATTACAGCATCTCATATTTTTTAAATTAAATTTTTTTATTTGAAATGGTATATATTATATAACTCCAAGTAATACGGTTAATAATGCTATAATAAAAAAAAAAACTTTTATAAGATTAGTATTATGCCAATATACTCGTGAATTACAACAAAACACGCTTAAGTATTACAAGTTTCCTGCATCTATTGAATTATATGCATAATGTATTAAACTGAAGCTTTACTAAGTATTAGTTATTAAAAATAATTGTATACATTTCATATATTTTTTTTTCATGAAAACATTACAGAAAATATTTTGCCGAAGTATATTTAAAAAGTTGATTGCAGCGTTAAAAGCCTAGTTATAACTTGATGGTCAAATTCCAAATAATATGTGGCAAGACATTAGCTGAATTTGATTTATAAGCCGTATAAGAAAATGTTTGTGTTGGTTGATTAACAACAATGGAATATATCTTTCGTTATTGTTAACAACCATCGGGATAATTTAAATAAGTTGATTAAGTTGATAAGTTGATTGCAGTATTTTGTTATGCATCATACATTCTGCTGAGATAATCATAGTATATAGTAAATTTGAGGTTTCAATATTTTTTATGATTACCAAATTGACGTCATTGAAGTATTGGAATTTAATAGAAACCATTTCTTAATTCAAGCATAAATACTTAACATATAAATTATAACTGTACCACCAAAAGTGCGAGCTTCTGTATTACATATAACACTGTTTTAATAAAAAACTTTAACTGTTCATAATAATATACTTTTTAATTTATATTTTTCATATTTTATAATAATTATTGCATTTAACAGTTTTCAATTTTTAAAACTATTCTTTAAAATTATATTGTTTGTTTTTTTCTTCTGATTTTTTACATAAATTTAATAACATTTATATAAAATAAAATAATTGTAAATATTTGAGAAGATATAACGAATAAGATATCTTGCCATTTTGATATAAATCAATAAAATAACAAATTTTTATATAGGAATAGGGGTATCGAGTCATTAAATTAAAATAGCAACCTCTAAGAAATTAATTTTAGAAGCGTTACTGTGTTTGGTTAAACATTTTTTTTTTTCATTTAATGTTCAACATTTCTAATCAGAAATCGAAAAATACCTTGCAAAGGAAGGAGAAAAAATAAAAAAAAAAACATCAAAGTACATGTCGAGGAAGAAAGAGTCAGTGTTTTCTTTTTTTTTTTATTATTAATTAAAACGAACTTTTTCACCTAAGATATAACACGAAAATCATTAACCGTTAGACCTTCACTGTTAATTAAACATGTTAGCGATTTAGTAATTATCGTTAATTTTCTTGGCAAGTGAGCGGAAAATATTTTTATTAATTAATATTTAACGCAATTCTAGCATGGAGGCATTAGGTATGATGTTAAAGTCGTTTAATATTTTTTTTTTTTTCCTTGCAACTTTAGGGTTGGGAAATACATAGTTTTAAGCAAGGCGTAACGAAGCTTGGATGTTCTTCTTTCTAAAATTATTTATCTCTTCTACTGCTTCTAAAAGTATGCCATTTTTTTTCCTTCTTGTTTATAAATTACCTAACACTTAAGTTTCTAACAAGCGCATATGTCTTACTACAGAAAATTGTGGCTCAAATATAGCCAAAAGTAAATTACTTTCGATTTCGAAAAATGTATCTTTTTTTGAAGAAATAAGTTTAGGTAGTCGAAGGTAATTTAATTTTTTTGTTGATACTAAAATCAACTTAGGAGTGTACGTATGAAACTAATTTTAAGTGGTTTAGTAGCTTCTGCAGGATCTATTATCAAGGATACCTTTTTAAATCAGTATTTAATGTTTATAAATTATTTAAAAATAGCAAAATATCTTAAAAAATTGCAGACATTTCCCATAGTATGCATAATGAAATAAATGAATTTATCAGCAACCTGGTTGGAGCCTAGTTCATTGACGTTGTTTCGAAAAAGGGTGTTTGTTTAAAACTTCTCCAGTACTATCGAACCGACATCTTCCATTATACGCGAGATACACTCCCCAATCCAAATATTTCCCCATTATTATGAGTTTTTTTTTTAATTTCTTATTTTCATTCGATTTAAGATAGCTAATTTTCAGCTGTTAATGTCAATGCTATGTCTTGGAGATCGAGCTTACAGTTAGAGAACCACACTAACAATGTTATCAATCATGTTGCAGAACAAATCTTTGAGATAAAAAGACTTTCTGTTAGGTCTTGAGGTGAATGGAGGCATGATGTAATTCTGCTTGATGCCATCATTGAGGTTTCGTTTCAAATACTGTGGTAAATTGTCATTTTCAGAGTAGCTGGCCTCTTGTGGTTTTACCTTTGTTAATATTGAATCTACTATATCGTTGCATTTAGTTTTTCTAGTGGTGCATGCTGATCTAGTGATCAAGTTATGTGTCTGGTATATGAAGGCGACAATAATATCATACGTTAATAAATCTTAAACGGTTTGACGTATATGTCTCATCGATCAGTTTTAAATTAAAAGTTGGTGAGGTTTAAAACATATTTATAAAAATATCGTATCATAGTTTCCTTTTTCATATTTGAAACTCACACTAAAATATGTATACTGAAAAGGTAAAAATCATTCAAGTAACCTGAATTGCATGCATTGAATTTTGCAATTTACTTGAATTTAGGCTGTTTATAAATCTTCTCGTTAAATATGAATCGTGTTTAAATTAGAAATGAAAAAAAAAAATCTGAGCAAAGAAAGAAAAACGGCAGCATTTTATATATGCAAACGCGTTCTACATAAATTGACGAAAGAGAAAATTAATAAATTTATGAAAGAATAATAAAATACTATAATCTGTATCTATATACCAGATATAATTTGACTTTAATTTTTCTCAATTATTAAAAAAGCTTCTCGGTAAGCACAACAAAACCAATAAGAATTCGAAAACACACCAATAGCAAAATAAAAGTCACAAAAGATAATTAAATTTAATTTTAAAGTCATGAGTTCAAATATTAATTAAACATCAAAATATCAAGTTCAATATGACGAAAAAAAAATGACTAAATATTCACTTTAATACTCAGATGATTTTCGAAAATCCATGTCTTAATTCAAATTCACAAATAATTTAACGATTAAGTCCATGTGTTAAAATTTATTTTGTTTGCATTGATAAATAAAATGATTTCTTTTCTTGTATATTAGTGAATTATACATTTGGTTATGTCTCTGCACATTTGATAAAGCAACGCTATGTCTAAAAGTTGTAGTATTCCACTATCCAGAAGTGAAATAGAAACAATCAAAAATAAAAAGGAAAATAGAGACAAAATCTCAGATAGCTAGTTATTTTCACTGCAGAAAGAATAATTTTGTCAAGCCATTGATTTTAAACATTTAAGCTTAGATGAGAAAAAGACAAAACTTCTATATAACACTGAGGGAGCATATCCAATGATCCTGGGGCCTTAGCCAATCAACGAGTACTTGAACTCCAACAAAACATTGCTGCTCAGCACCCTTGTATTTGTGCCTCTCCATTTCTACATTCAACCCTTGCTTTTATATTTGATCTTCATCTTTTTTTTGGTTCGCCAGCAAAAGATTGTCTTATACAGCTAAAAACTGTAGAACTAGACGAAGTAACTATAGAGACTCTTTTTTTACTATGCTTACTAATTTTGCTTGTGGATATAAATTGTACTCTTACAATGTAGACTAGTAGATCACTAGTTAAATTAATAAAATTTTAACTATATCAATAGAGTAGCGTTTTATGATTAAACATTAAAAATTTATTTTTTTAATTTTTTATGAAACATAACTAATAATAAATAATAATATTGCATTTTATAGTATTTTATGACCTCTAATATTAATAGATAAAATTTAAACATATAATTCAACAAATGACATGTAAATAAATAATATTAGATTCAATTCACCACTTAACAAAATAATCGTATTTTCTGTAGATTTAATTTTTTTCTCATATTAGTATTTCTTCCGCCAAATAAAATTTAAAAGCAACACTAATATATCTTACAGAGGAAGACAGTATAATATTCCATTAATTTTAATTTAATAAGAATAAAGGAATTGTTTATATCTACCAATAAAGTTTTTTTGAGTAGAAACAACATTACTCAAAAATATATTTTTAAAAAAAAATACAAAATATTGTCGAGAAAAATCAGAGCATTTATTAAATAAATAAACAGACATGAAAAACTACCCATACATGCTATTGAAAATTTTCAATCTCCTCTTTTACCAGTATAGAAATCTAAACCTTTATCTTTCTCTCTCTCTCCTTGACGAAAAATACTTCTCTTTACACAAATAAGATTTTCCTGATAAATCTTTTGCTCGTAGTGGCCTGTTGGATAGCGCAATGGTTTCAAAGTCAAGGATGCCAGTTCAAAATTTGAAATAGAAAACTTTCAGATTTATACCAGGAAGGAACACATTAAATTTTTAGTCTGGAATATATTTATGTTGTGCTCGAAAAGAAGGGACAAAGGTTGTATCCCAAGATTAATTCTTATAATGCTAATCTGGTACAGCTTCTAATATTAAATGTAGTAGATAAAAGTTTTTCGCATTCATAAACAGTGATGCATTATTTTTGTTTACTAGTTTACGTCTGCATTCTTGCCTTCATGCTTGATTTCCGTTGTTAGCATGTTCTGCAGTCATTGCATTTAAAAATGAGCAAATTCGATGGCAATTGTGACATGGAGATGAATGATAATCTGTATACCATTTGATAGAAGTTTTTACGAATTTTTCAAATTTTGTCAATAGTTTGTAAAATATTTTTTTTTTAATATTTTATTTTTCTGTCCTTCCTCCTTGTGGTGCAGTGCTATATTAACATGTTCTGCAATCATTGCACTTATTTAAAATGAGTAAATTCTATGGTAAATCTGGCCTAGCCAATTTTGGCCACAACATATATAGTTATAATGTGTATATGCCAACTATATACTATTTGATGAAGTTTTTCGGTTTTTCAGAATTTCTTAAATACTTTTGAAAGAATTCTAAAGCAGTTACTTTTAAAAATACTCCAGGAAGGCTTTACTTTTACTGCGTAGTTTTGAGGACATGGCAAATCTGCTACTATTATGTCTATTAGTGGCTAATGCTCTAATAGTCAAGTAAAAAGAATGAAAATGTAAAAGAAAAGGCTAATGCTCTAATAGTCATGGTACAAAACGAATCTCTTCTCTTACTAGTCAAGTACACTTTTTTAACCGTATACTCCAGCTAAATACTTCCAGCATTTTTCCGAATTAAGAACTCTGAAGAAGAAGCTATTCCGCCATTCTGGAGAATCTTCCCATCAGAAAACGTGGGCCGGAAGCGGGGAAAATACCCCCTCAGCTGCCCCCCACGCCTTATGACAAATCAATACCCCCTCCTGGTGGGCCCTTCAACCCGAGTGCCCTTAGATTTAATGCCCGCGAAACAATCGCTCTTTCGGAGGAATCCCGCTCACGTGACGTCATTTTCGATTCCTCTCATCACCCTTCCCTGAGTCGATGAAGGCCCCAAATTCGTAACGGGGAACGGTTTTCGACCAAATCTCTCTCCCTGGATGGAGGAGTTAGGACTCACTGGAGGAGAATCGTTGGCTATTTATTTCATGTGCACTTGTTCCTTTCCACCACTCCGCTGTCTAGTACCCACGGAAATGCGAGTCGTGCACTTTTCTTAGGAAGTACTAGACAATTCAGGAATGTCCGTTTTTTCTAAGATTAGTATCATTAAACGACAACCAGAAAGAATTGTATTTTTACTAAAGAGTAGTACGTTGTAAAAAAATTAATGTCATGCCATATGTTTTATTTTTAATGACCATCAGTCGAGATCTTCTCTTTCGCAATAGTATTTTCAGTTTAAGCAGAAAATGTTGTAAGTAATTCAAGTAAACGAGACGGTATTATCTGGAACAGATAGAGACCATTTTAAATCGTTTTTGTTTTTTTTTTAAAGTATAGCATTACATTATACTGAAAACTCTTTTTATGAATAGTTTTGGATTTAGAAAGGACTAAACAGTAATTTTAATCCTGAAAGAACTAAGCAAAACAATAACTGCCTTCTTGGAAGATAATGGTAGAAGATGTTAATGATTATGTTTTTATGTTATATTTGTTCTTGAACTATCCGCTTAACTGGTGTCTAACGTTCACTTACACTAGGAAGAGTAACCGTCTGTAAAATAACAAGGTTAAAAATTCAATGTCTTTATTACCTTTCTAATAATATGCTACAGGAACAGCATGTTTCATAGTAGCGAAAAAGGAAACGTTTAAATATTTCAAAAGGTAAACTTTTTCAAACCGTGATAATTGCATAATAAGAACTTCAGAACTCAACTTTAAAGAACTTTATAGTTGCCAAATTTCAAACTGAAATTTTATTTCCAATTATTCTTTTGGAGACTCACTATGAGCAATTTTTATACTAAATCAAAATACATATTATAAAATTTTATATTGTTTGATTCTATTTTAATTTTATATTGTTCTTTATTACAATAATGCTCTGACAGAAATTCATCAGATTCATTCATGCTTCATTATTGGAAAAATATAAAAAAATAAGTCATAAAAGATACAAATAATTAATTATTTAAATTCTATTCAGTTTTTAAAGATTTAGTAATTAATTGTGAAAAGTTCTAATTCCAGTAAAATACTATCTACAATCAACGATTGCAGAAAAAGTCTTATCAATAAAGTATATTATTCCATATATACTTAAATAATATTGTAAGTAGGTTTTGTAATCATTGAATCATTCTAGCAGAATAACAAAGTTACAAAAAGGACTTATTAGATTATTAACATATTACTTGTTTATTCTTAATTTTAAAAGGAATCATTTCAGCCTTTTTGTAAATATATCTTATTTACATTTGATTTAACATAAATATGTCTTATCTACATTTATTTATTTTTCAATACAGCCATTATAAATTAGACATTTGGACTGAAATTGATTCAGATTATTATCAGAAGTATAATCATCTGTTAATGATTATGCTTTCAAAATTACCATAAAATACATTGCTGCTATTATCAATTAAATGACTTCTCATTTAATCATTTTGAAAAACAAATAGAAAGAATATAAAGGTGGACATGGGCAATAAAAAACAGGCAAAACCCTCACCAGTCTTTTCTGTAATGAGGGACATTTATTTAAATGCTTATAAAACAACATGAAACAGCGGTAGAATGACAGTTGCTATACGTATGATATGCCGAGGGAATTCGTTTGCCACATGATAAACGAGATAGATCAAAGTATTCCTTTTAGTACCGAATTGAAAATTAATGTTTCCGCTAGTTAACTCGACGTCAAATGTCATTCACAAGTATATTCGTGATAATCCTTTAAAGGGTTAAGTACAACCATACAAATCGAATATAAAACATACAAATATAACCATATTAACCATACAAATGAAATATTAAATGAAAACCATACAAATAAAACATTAAATAAAAACCATACAAATAACTTTAGATTATTCTTGTTTGGCAAAAAAAAAAAATCCCTATTCATTTTAAAAATCCAGTTATGCAAACAAAGAAACCAACAAGCAAATCAAAAGACAAAAAACTTTCGGAGAGGTAACTCCACCAAACACAGTTGATCGCGTTGCAAATCCAGTGGCACCAAGAAGCAACTCATTATTGCAGTCAAGTACAGCTGGCTGTTATTTTTACCCTCCTTAACTTCATCAAAACTTAGTTTTTTCCTGCAATCGAAACATCCCCGTGGAGTAACGAGGTGGAGTCTTATTACCTCGCCAATCGGTCTTCCAAAGCCACTGAAGACGATGACCGCTTTGTTCCATTAATGGACTAGACGAACGTCTTCCTGCAAGGTAGACGCTTGATTTCGGTGGACCCGGCATCGGGTTAGTCTGTCTACTGGTGAAATAGAAATGTATTTAGTCTTAATGAAGCCTTTTCTTTTTCCAACATCTGATGCTTGATTGAACAGAAGGGACTTTGTTAAGAAATGTATATATATTTTGTTATGGTACTTTGTTGTCCGTTGTTTGTTGATTTCAAGCGAAAATTGATTATTTATGTAGCTTTCATTTCACGAATGCGTTTATTCTAAGTAATGCATGATGCTAAAATGGTGAAATAATGCTAGATAAAAGTAGCAAGCTGTAATATTTATTATTGGTTGCACCTCATTATATTATTTGCCTACTTGTTTATTTATATGTATATTATCATAAATTACAAACACCTTATTATACCAATTAAATAACACCAATTATATATTTTATTTAGACACATTGATACACTACGACGTATCTTAATTAGTAATATAAAAGGAAAATAGACATTAAAATGCTGATTAAATCGGATCAACACAATTTACTAAAAATTTGTTGCAATTTGAAATTATTTGTCGAAATCATTATATTATAAGTAGCACATGCACGTGTATATTACACAATAGTAAGGTTAATAAATTAGCTGTTATAAAAATAAAATGTTCTTTATATATTTTATGAGTAGTTACTGGACCGGAATAGCTTGGTGGATAGTGTTAAACACATTTCCACTTATGAATAGTCAGTTTTTAAGCAGAAAAATAAAGAATAACTTACAAACTCATGTGTCTATGCCAGAGATAGACAAAATATATCTGTAGATCGGTTAAATACTTGGTTTCAATTGGTCCGAAGACGAAAGATGAGAAATGTGAACCTTGCAAATGACATTCCTGGAATTTGTTGGGGCAAAATGTGGATGCAGTGTAGCAAACCCCTTTGATTTAAAAAGGGCAATGCTTAATCTGCTACTATTGCGCTACACTGTTGACAATGGATGCTGCTCAAAGAACTTGCCATTCAAAGCATCAACATGTACAATAATTATACATGTTGAGTTACTTGCATACACGTAAAATCTAAAAACCAATAACTTACTTATTGTTGAAAATCAAAATTATGGATACCCGTTTTTATATCAAACAATATTGCTTGCTGTTTATTATTTTATAAGAAATGTGTTATGCACAATAGTAACTCAAGAATATGTTGATAAAACAATCAAAAGTGCAACTAGAATTTTAAAAATTAAATTTTTCCATATATTCACAAATTAACGTAGATATTTTAAAATGTTATATTTAAGAAACATTTATGCTCTTTTTTCAGAGCAATAATAAAAATTTCTACTTGACAAATGTTTATTTAAGGAATAAAAATTTGATAATTGAATACCTTAACATTTGCTGCAACCTCAAATTTCCCAAATGACTCTTCTAACAAAACAAAACAAAAAAAAAAACACAACTTAACAAAACAAAACATTGCTGACAATACATCATTTAATTTTTAACATTAGTTTTTAAAAGCAAAATACTTCTGATAATCAGCATCATTTCCAAAATACATAATATCAATTCAACTACAAATGAAATTCAGCATCAACGCTCCTATTTCTTTGAAAGCACAAGCACTAATTTCCATCGTCACCCATTTCAGACGTTAATGTTCATGGACTTATTATAATAATAAATCCTTAATTATATATAAATAATAAGTCTAATAATTGCATTTCTTTGTATATAAGCTCTCAATTATATACCTGCATGACATAAATTGCATAATAAATATGCTATATTATACGTATTACTTTCATTTATTTAGTAACATACACGCATAAACTTTTTTTAGTTACTACATGGTGCCAAATATCCAACCATCTCCTTTTCTCTATACGGCAAATACAGTATTTCATACAAAGATAATGTTATATTCATAACCTAGACGGAGCTTATCTTAATTAACTTACTTGAAACCAGGACCTCCTTAACTTTTATCTTTGGATGTATAACATTAATACTTGTACAAGATTTTCCTCTATGAAAACTACGAAGCAGAAAGCTTTTGTAACTGTACAGAGCTGAAATAAAAGACATATGAAATCGGCTCTAATATACTAAATGGCACGCAAATCTTGCAAATACTTTATAATAGTGAAATAATCCTGGTTAGGCACTTTGAAAATTATTTTCATAAAGAATTACGTGCAAAACAAACGTTTATCTTAGTTGAATGTTAATGCAACTTTGTTGGGAAGGCCTAAAGAAACTGTTGAACATGGTTGCAGTTATTTTATTTTTAGGTTCTACTTACACTAGGTAAGGTCTTCTAAGCGTTAAAAAGCAGCTCAAAATATTAAAAAAATTATATTTTCAACATGTTTTGTGTAAATTAAGCGAGACAAGATTTCAACTTTTATTAACTGCTAAATTTGATGAATGAAAAATGATAACAAAGTTACTAATAATAAAAATAAATAACATTTTAATTTTATTTTTTTACACTAAAGTTACTTTATCATTTCATTCTTTTGTTTTAATATACTATAAGCAAGTTATTGCAGAGAAAAATTAAATTTCAACTTTTTAATATTTTTAATATTACTAATGTTTAATAAAATTTCCTTGTTAAAAAATAAATAATAAGAATATTAAGGTTGAAATAATTTATTTTGAATTATTGTTTACAATCTTATTAATTTAAATTCAATAACCAATCAAAATTTGAAAAGGTTATGGGAATTAATATATGCAGATTAATATTTTAAAGTAAACATAAATATTATGATCATATCTCATTAATTAAAAGATCAAAATAAATAAACATATTTATTTGATTGAACAATCTTGCATTTTTTCAGTTGGAATTATTTCATGTAACTAATTTAGCTTTTAAATCTCCTTCAGTTCTTTGTAAAATTGGGGTTAGTAATGAATAAATCGACCGAATATAATAGTTTGCATAAATTTTAATTTTAGACAATGAATTAAATTTGATTTTCTATAAAAATATGAATAACCAATACTCGACTAAAATAGAAATCCATTTTATATCGAGAAATATTTACATTTCACTTTAATTTTGTGTTTTAATCAGAATTCTTCAGGCAGTTCATCTTCTTATCTACTGTAGGTCCTGGTCTAATTAGCCTAAAGTGTGCAAAAAGGACCATAGAGCTTAAAACCAAGTCTGAATAAACTAATCTTTGTATACATTAATTACTTTATGTATTAATTTCTTAAATTGAAAATTAATATTGTTATAAATTCTAACTTTTTCAATTTAAGACCCTATTAAGTCCTGCTCGGATGTTTATTTGACACTCCGCAATTTCGAACCTGACAGGATAGACATAAACGATAAATCTCACCACTACAGCATGCAAGAACACATAAAAATTTTAGATTGGAAATCTAATGTATTAGATTTAAATATTTAAAAGCCTTATTTTTGTTGTTGTTTAACATCAGTAGACCTCGGGTTCATGTCGTAAATAGGCCATTGACAAGCGAAAAGATGAGGATAATGCTTCTTGTGGAATTTTAGGGGTAACTATCCACCAATTTCATATCATATGAGATCACATCCGGAAAACTCTCCCTAGAGAGTTTGTCTGTAGGTGCTATTGTCACAATTACCATCGAATATCCTCGTTTTGGTAAAGCGACGAACTAATTGCAAAGTTGATTCAAATCTGAACCTTGTTGCACTTTAATTGCCAATGACTGTGAATAAAGCGTTTCTCTTGTTTAATGTGGTTTTATGTATTTCTCCAAGAACTATTGTTAACCCATTGCAGTGATGATGAGAATTGGTTAAAGGACGGTATTACTAATAAAAAAGTAGGGATAAATCATAAAGGCAAAAATTATTCCACTGAAGAAAACATTATTCCCATTTATCCAAGAACTATTGTTAAACCATGGCAGTGATGGCAAGGATTGGTCAATGGAGGTATTATACTAATAAAAAGTAGGGATTTATCATAAAGACGAAAATTATTCTACTGGAAAAAACATAATTCTCATTTATCTATGAGTACAATATTGTGAAGTAATAAAAATATAGCAACCATAAATAATTACATGTATGACATCATATACATGCATTTCACGTATTTTCCAATTCTCGCTCAAAGAAACTTTACAGAATCCGACCAGAAAAAAAAAAGAAAAAAGGACAGAAAGCAAAAAAGAAGAAAAGCCTCCATAATAAGTTCCGGTTTAGAGGCTGACACTTTTCTGCGAATCCGAACAGGCCGAGGCAACCGTCATCTAATCTCCTTCATCAATCGGGGTTCAAGAGGCATCACGATGAATGAATGACACTTTAAAATGATTGCGGGCGAATGGAACTCGTAAAAAGAAAAGAGCAGTTTGGAGGCGTGACAAAACACAACCCTCCCAGACAAAAGGGTGACGAAAAAGAAGACAATTCCTGAAGAAGAAGATGCAGCAGGACGAAAAACAAAAAAGAAGAAGCTTAAGAGAGACATTCTTCGACTTTGTTTGTTTAAAATGTTATAAATCACGGAATCTAAGGATCCTCGGCTATAAAACGGTGAGCCATGCGAAGTCTAGAGGCCAGATGCTTTTCTCTTAGTAGGGCATTTATTTCTCGAATTCTCTCCTTTGAGAATGCTTAGAGAGTGAGAAAGTGCATCTTATGAGGACACTGAGTGCTCGTGTGTTTGAAATGAGGATACTCTCCTTAAGAATTGTGGGAATACAGAGGCTTGTGTAGCATCTTGAATATTTTGGAGAGTTTAGACAAAAGGAGAATTATTTATGTAATGTCATAACTTATAAGCAAAAGCAATGTGAAGCAAAAATTGTCTCTGGAGATGTGTGAAAGACAGATTCATTTCAAGAAAATAAAATTTTCACGGCGCTTATGGTGATGATATTATTCATCATAGAAAATTTAACATTAAATATTTGCTATGTACAAGATGTATAAAAACTTGAATAAATTATTTTGGGATTTACTTTAATATTCTGCTACATATTTATTAATAAAAGAAATGGAATCTTATTAATTCAGAGAATATAAGTTTTAATTTTCTGAAATTTTATTTTGAATTAGGCCAATCGATAATTATATATATATATATAGTGAGTCTAGTGTTCTTATGAGTATTAAATTAAATAATAGTACTGATAAAATTTTGTTAATTTAAATGGAACCAACGATTAAAATTTGTAGGCTTCTAAATTTTTAGATTCTCGTACGTAGCAAATAAATATAATTAAATGAGTTTTTTATAATCAATAATGTTTAAAAATATTAATATAAAAATTCATTAAATCAATAATATTTAAATGGTTTTTTTATTACATAACCTAAAAAACAGAGGACTAAAATAGAGTCTACATTAATATGTGTTTTGAACAAAATATATAAAAACTTCAATAAATTATTGTGGGATTTACTTTAATACTCAGCTACATATTTATGAATAAAAAAAAGGGAAATTTATTAATTCAGAGAATATAAGTTTTAATCTTCTAGAATTTTAATTTAAATTATACCAATCGATAATTATAAAGATATATATATATATATATATATGAATATATATATATATATGTATATATGTATATTTCTGAGTATTGAGCCTAGTAATTGAGTCTATGAGTATTAAATTAAATAATGGTACTGATAAAATTTTGCTGATTTAAATGGAAACAACTGATTAAAATTTGTAGATTTTTTAGATTTCAAATTTTTTTTTTAAATTTAGATTTAGATTAGCAAATAAATATAGTTAAATAAGTTTTTATAATTAATAATATTTAAACATATTAATATAAAAACCCATTAAATCAAGAATATTTAAATGGGTTTTTGTAAAAAAAATTTCTATTACATAACCTAAAGTAGCAGAGTACTAAATTAGAGTCAATTTTGGATAATTCCAAAAATTTTCAGAAATGAATACCAGATATTTTCAAATATAAAATCGTCTAATAAATAAACAGCCTTATTTTATTAGATGACTATTATTTAATTAAATAACAATTAAATTTTTTAATTAAAAACTCTTAATAACATATATTTGTATTGCAAAGAATAGCAGTTTTATGCCTAACCTTAATGTAATCATTAGAACATGGAACAAAATATTTTAATACTTCCATTTAATTAGAAATTACCCAAATGCATGCACGCCTCACAGATGAAATCGGTAAAGTTCCACAGACTCTGAAACTGTGGGGCTTAATCCAAAAAATAGTACAGTTGCTGTTGGGAATGATCGGCAAAAAACGTGCTCTGCTTGAGAAACAGAGATCAGTTCGGTCACGATCACGTTGCTCAGCCGCATTGTCGATTCTCTTGAATACGAACAAGGGGCCCTTTGTAGTCACTCTGGAAAGAATTTACATGTAAATCGGGACCCCCTGTACCCCGTCCTACCCTCTGTACCAGTTGCGGTTCGTTGACATTCCGGAATTTCGTCAAAAGGGAAAAACGGCGGGAAAAAAAGTTTTAGGGGGCGAAATAAAGGGGATATTTCTCCTCTGGTCCTTTTGATTCAGAAATCCTGCAAGAGGTTTGCAAAAGCATATATTTACAAATCTATGATTTGCGATTCCGCCGAGGTTAGAGCGGGATTTAGGTGCTGATTCGGCGACCATGCCAGTTGGGAGTGAAAAATCATATCCTTCTTTTTCTCTGTGTGGAATCGAATAAAAAAAGTTTTAAAAGATTTCCTGGTATTTCCTTTTTAGTATCGGCATTAGTAGGTGTGTTGCGTATTGTAAATGTCAAAATATCCTTGGTAAAATACTTACTTAAGCTTCGTCATAATTAAATTGTGACAAAACATTTTATTTCTTATAAATTTCAACATAAAAGCAGCAATTAAAGTCTTTTTTTACAGCGCACAGCGTTTTGATTTATTTTTTTGTATGACTAAGAAAATAACATTCATTAATTTTAACAAATAGGATTTAAGTTAATTAATAAAAATGTTTAAAATCTATATAGAAATGGAATATAATACTTATATTCATATATTCTTGATATCAACTTTAGGATTATTATTATCTTGCCACAGATTAATTAATATATTTGACAATAGAAAAAAAAAGAATCATCTTCTGTATTATTAGACTTATATCATGGAACTCCTTCACTACCAAATCTCCCCTCATTACTCAGTATCATATACATTCAATATCAGCAATGATCAACAGTTCAGAAATAATTTCATCTGTAAAAACTTCAACAAAAAAGAATTTGAAACTATTCTCTTAAAAAACATTGTAGCCCAGAAACATTTTTTTCTTTCTAATGCAGCTGGCAAACACAGACAGCTTGGTCTTGGATGCCTTAAGGCAAATGCTGCACAGACGTACTCACTTTGCATGACCCAGGGGGCGCGTGTAACTTGAAGATAAGCCACGGACGCGGAGTAACAATGCCCCCGCAACGTTCCACGATCCCTATTAGACCGAAACATACTTTTTAAAGTGGATTCGAACCACTACAAACAACCATGGTCACCGCCGGAACTCGAATCCGAAACCTGTGGTACCGAGCGCCAGAGCGCTAGCCTCTCGGCCATTCAGGCCCGCCCAGAAACATTCTTACGATAATTTTTTAAATCTTTAATCTCCTAGATCATTATTTTTAAAAACTATATTAAACAACTTACAAGTTTCACAAATTTTCCACACTAGAGAGTGTTTCTCTCACATTTCTTCATGCACTTAGGTTCGTTTCTCATCATGCACATAAGTAGAGATAATCTTTTAATGGTATACATAATTTTTTTACCATTCTACTGCTAATGCGCTTATCCATACGTTTTAATAATATGAGATGTATTTCAGTCCCTTGCATTTAAATAAATAGTGTATTTCGTAATCGTCTAATTATTTAAAAAGCGCATACATATACGTTTACTAAAACTAATCGTTTTCAAAAGAACGTCTGCGAATCACCGATAAATTACTTCACTTAGTAATGTGTGGAACTGTGATCGCTAAGCTGTATTCAAAACTAGGTTCTAACTAAAAAAGAACACACCTAGCATAATTACACCCACACACACACACACACACACACACACACACACACACATATATATATATATATATATATATATCTTACTAATCTTATATGCTTTATTTTAAAGTAAGAGATATACATAATCTGATACCCAATCTGAAAACTTTTCTTTGTTTGGTTCCCGCCCAAATGCTTTTTTCTTCGGACTTATGTCTTGTAGTCTTTATAACGTAGTATTCTTCTGGAATAATGAATATGCCAGAGTTTATATAGTCAAATTAATTATATTGTCAGTTTGTAGAGTAACAAAATTTAAATTTATGATCTACTTATCATTATCAATTTTATTATTTGTATAGTTATCGTTAAACAATCTTAATTATATAGAACAATTCCAATTAAATTAAAGCTGCCCTAATATGTTTTCTTTTATATTTTAGTTACTCTGTATTTACACATACACCCACATGTTTATAACATAATATCATGCCATAAAAGAAAATTATTTTTCACGATAATGAAACACATTAATTTTATGACATTATATGTATCATGAAATCGATGACACATTTATGTTTATAACATAAAATTATTACAATCTTATGTAACCTCTCCTAACTTATAAGACTTATATTAATTTGACTTATTCATTAATTAAAATGGAAAATAACAGATTTTATATAACGTTCAATAAGAAGACCGATTTTTATTTTTAAATCGGAAACAATTTTACAAGCAGTTCTCAAAAAATTAGAATACATACGAAACTACCAAATTATAGATTTCGTCTTGCAATTTATTAAAAATATGTGGATTAATATCATCCCAAGGCGGCAAATTTGTTCGGTGGGAAATTTTCCTATATTTCCTTGGCCGAAATAAATTTTGTTTTGCGGAGTTAATGGGAAATTCCAAAAAAGCGCAGTCAAATTCCTGGACGTCCTGGTCACTTTTACTGAGGCATTAACCTGAAGGAAAGAAAATCCCTTCGTCGCTAGGGGGCCATAAAAAGTGTCCCGACATCGTTTCCCGAAGCGCTTAATGAATCTGATCACATGCATTATCCCTACGTCTTGTTTACTTGGCCGTAATATCCCGTAAAAAGGCCGACCGAGCGAAGGAACAACACAGAAAGTAATCAAAATAAGCACAGCTATCTGATTAGAAAGAAGAGGACTCCAGAGTTAACAACATTGACTGTTTTTTGCTCTTTTTTTAAATTGCGTCAGATGTTCTGATTCTCTGCCTGCGTTAATGAACGGCCGACATCATTTTAGGTCTTTGGACATGGAATTGGGCTGTCTTCGTATTTCGTAAAGATTTATATTCAAGTTCGTGATTTGGAATAGTTTAGCAAGGGTAGCTTTAATGAGTTCTTTTCATAGACTTGAGCAAATTAAATTGTCAGTAACTAAAGAATAAGGTGGGTAAAATAGTTCATTAGTTATTATTGGACAAAGAGCGATTTATTGATCCAGTAAATGGGATTTTGAACTTTTATTACCTTAATATTTTTACTCATGTCGATACGAAAACAGGAAAATATTTTTGCTATATTTTATTTATTTTTCGTTCTGAATATATTTTTAACTTTCAAAAGATATGTATAAAATTTTTGTAGAATACATTGTATTATGTCTTGGAAACATTGACGTATTTCATATTTGATTTATTTTTACCATTTTTACTCTATTTTATCTTCGAAATTTATATAAATTTGTTGTAGAAGACGCTGTATTATGTGTTAGAATCATTGTTCTACATCGTATGTTTTTTATTTTATTTTTTTCTTTTCACTTTATTTTACATTTCAAAGTTGTATAAATTTGTTGTAGAAGACGTTGTGTTTTGCCTTAGAAACATTGATGTATTGCATATATTTTTTATTTTTCCTTTTCTATTTATTTTGGCTCAAAAGTTACATAAATTTGTTGTAGAAGACATTGTATTATGTCTTAGAAACATTGCTGAAGTTCATATTTTATTTTTATTTTCACTTTGTTTTACCTTTCAAAAGCTATATAAATTTGTTGTGAAGACATCTTAGAAACATTGCTGTATTTCATATGTACATATATATATATATATTTCTTTCCTTTAACTTTTATTTTCCTTTCTAAAGTTACATGAAGATTTGTTGTAGAAGACGCTGTATGTTGTCTTAGAAACATTGCTGTATTTCATATATACTTTTCACTTTATTTTACCTTTCAAAAGTTTTATGTGAATTTGTTGTTGAATTTGTTTTGATGTTTTTTGAATTTCGTTGTATTATGCCTTAGAAAGATTACAGCATCTCATATTTTTAAATTAAATTTATTTGAAATGGTATATATTCTATAACTCCAAGTAATACGGTTAATAATGCTATAATAAAAAAACTTTTATAAGATTAGTATTATGTAATATATTGTGAATTACAACAAAACACGTTAAGTATTAACAAGTTTCCTGCATCTATTGAATTATATGCATAATGTATTAAACTGAAGCTTTACTAAGTATTAGTTATTAAAAATAATGTATACATTTCATATAATTTTTTCATGAAAACATTACAGAAAATATTTTGCCGAAGTATATTTAAAAGTTGATTGCAGCGTTAAAAGCCTAGTTATAACTTGATGGTCAAATTCCAAATAATATGTGCAAGACATTAGCTGAATTTGATTTATAAGCCGTAAGAAAATATTTGTGTTGGTTGATTAACAACTATGGAATATATCTTTCTTCGTTATTGTTAACAACCATCGGGATAATTTAAATAAGTTGATTAAGTTGATAAGTTGATTGCATTATTTTGTTATGCATCATACATTCTGCTGAGATAATCATAGTATATAGTAAATTTGTGGTTTCTATATTTTTATGATTACCAAATTGACGTCATTGAAGTATTGGAATTTAATAGAAACCATTTCTTAATTCAAGCATAAATTGCTTAACATATAAATTATAACTGTACCACCAAAAGTGCGAGCTTTTGTATTACATATGTTTTTGTTTTAATAATAAAACTTTAACTGTTCATAATAATATACTTTTTAATTTATATTTTCATATTTTATAATAATTATTGCATTTAAC